>JANUFV010065993.1:0-10916 GCA_024757865.1 Epizoanthus scotinus
AAGTGCGTGGGTTCATTACTACGGGAAAATACAAACACGCAAATGTAGTCCTCATTAAGAAAGTAAAGTCTATGGTTGTGAGTGCTTTATACCTTGCCACTGGCACGGACAGCTCCGGGACACAGAGGGTTGTTGGCATCCCAGCGTGCCACGCTCTCTTCACAAGGTTTTTCCACTTGACCTTTCCACGGCCGCTTTGTGCGGTGGGGAGACACTAAAATCCACTCTCCTTTTAGCGGATTATACCTTGTATGTGGATTCTCAGTAGGATCGAAGACTTGGTTCTCAGCTGTTATCACTTTATCTCCCATTATCTCAGAATTCTCTGCCATTGACCTGTCGTCCGCCATGTTGTTTACGAGCCTCGGATCAGAGAGTCTGCGGATTTGCAAGTTTGCGCAAGCGCAGTTATGTTATGCTCCTGATCGGAGGCCAACATGGCGCTGAACCAGAAGGCGTTCGAGCGCAAGCTGCAAAATATGAATTCAACTCAAGAAAGTGTGCAGACCGTCTCACTGTGGATTATACACCACAAAAAACAGGCAGATGAAATAGTCTTGGTATGGCTGGATCAGCTAAAGAAAGGCAAGTTCCGATCTATTCTTTTGCAGCTGTTCTTTATATAATTTCCCAGAAATACAAACCATCGGCATCGGCATCGCCATGCCATGCGACAGTCTTGCAGCATCTTGTATCGTGATCGTGACCAGATCTAGATGAGGACAGGCATAGAATGGGACTCGTTCCAGAATTGGTTGTTGCCTTGTCAATTTTGCTCAGTGAATGTGTGTCTGTAAAGTATTATCATAAATATCATTCTGTTTGCTCCACAGTTCCCAAACCGGAGCGACGGTTGACGCTTTTCTATCTTGCCAATGATGTGCTTCAAAACAGCCGAAAAAAGACGAAGAATTTCATAACAGCATTCAGCAAAGTTTTACGTGAAGCAATGCCGCTTTTAAGGTAGGCTTTATATAAGGATCACGACGGTTTCGTTGACAGAGTGCTGTGACTAGATTATATTAATTTAGCTGTAACTTCCATGTGCTCTCTTCCTTGCAAATACAGTGACAAGTCCATCGACGCTTCCGTCCAAAGAGTGGTTAAGATTTGGGAAGATCGGAAGGTCTTTGAGAAGGATTTCCTGCAAAGCCTTCGGCGTAAAGTTGGTAAGCAAACGCTACTGCAGTTTGAGTATTTGAAAATTAAATTATACATGGAAAATCAAAATGTTTATAAAATGGCAAAAGGCGAATGCACCGGCCGACCCAGACGACTAGAATCTGTGGCGAAACTTCGCAGTGCTGTTTTGACTGATCTGACGGACAGCTTGTGTTATTTACTTAAAATTTGGCTTAGAGTTAGTAGTGATACCTAGACACTTTATATCAGCAAATTATTCAACATTACATGTATACACATGTTTGTATTATCAAAATGTATGCACAGTGCAATGACAGGAGATTGTAAAATGAATGAATGAATGAATGAACATTGAATGAATGAACATTGAATGAATGAATGAATGAATGAATGAAAGAAAGAAAAAAAAAGAAAGAAAGAAAAAAAGAAAAAAAAAAGACATTTATGTCCCCCCTTCCCCTCAGCCACCCACTTTGTACAGGACATTGATGATCAGTTCTGGCCACCTGTTTTCAATCTATTAGCTTTCATTAGCCTTCTTTTCTTTTGCTCTTACAAGTCTTGTTTGCATTGATTTCCTTTATCTCTTATGCCAGCCTAATAACTCTCAGGCTATAGCATCCATATTACAATGGCTAAAGGGAATGGCAATAACCAATATAATCCACTCATATATATATATCCAAAGTTGTGGACTTTGTTTGATTTACAGACTGCTCGATAGCTGGTGGTGCTAGAGCAGATTAAAACTAGGATATATATATATCCTAGTTTGCAGTCACTTGACCTTGGCAGCTGTAGAGGTCGCAATTTCAATCAACATCTTAGTTGTTACAGCTGTTGCACCCATGGTTTCTGTAGTTATGCTGTAAATTTAATGTGGGATGTTGGTTTAAGGGGGGGGGGGGGTTCCAAGAGGTTCCAAGAATGATTTCATTGTACTTTTTTGCAGGTTTTAGTTGCAAACAAAATTTCACTGTTCCATTTCTGTCTCCCTCTTTTCTTTATGACTTTGCACCCTACAAATTATATTTTTGTCTTCTAAGCTTTTTCAGTGTTTTATAAACTTCTTCCACACCTTCTACTCCCCCTCCCCCTCCCCCTCCCCACAAAATCAAATGTTATCCTGTTATTGCTCTGGCCTGAAATCTCAGACTCATCTTTTTCCATCCTCTCACTCATTTACATTTATATAGATTTATATGCGTGTTGTATAGTCATATGTGTTTTGCATTTTACTTATATTTACATGTCAAAATGGTTAAGAAAAATTACTGTTTAAATATTTACAGATTCTGACAGTCATAAGGAGAAGAAAAAAGAATCATCAAAGCAAAAACCCGAAGAAAACAAACAACAGAAAACCAAGCGTCTTCCTCCTGCAGATTTCAAGGTAGTTGTAAGCTATACATGTGTGATAGTGAATTCATTGTATTGGGCTATTAGCTAGGTGTATAACTAATTATTAGCACAGTTCTCAAAACATTTTAATAATTTTTTTTTTAAAAAGATCTATAACATTGTGAGTTTTAACACATGACTAAAGATAATTTATGATTTATAAGACATATAACATACATTTGTATGGTTGCACATGGGTGACATGATTTACTGTATTATAAAACTTTGTATGGAATTGAAAATAATGTTGTGAGCTGTTCTAAAAGTTATCTGTAAGGGAACATATAATTTATATTGATGCCAATATTTTGGTCCTTATTGAAAGCAATTAATGGTGATTTACAGTCGATGGTAGTCAGTGTAATAAATTGAAAAACTGGCAACTCTAATCTACTCAAATCACCAAGATGCATTCCTGATTCCACTTCATATAGACTCATAATTTTCTAACCAAATAGGGATGTAGCTAAGATTTCAAACAGGTGGAAATTTGACTGCTATAAGCGGGTAATTGAGTGCCAAAGGTGTGAGCTTAAAGTGAGGTCCATGGGTATACAAGTCTTTCTCAGCCGGTAAAATTGTTGCTTCAGCCAGTTACTTTTGCCGGCTTCTGGCTTCAACCTACATCCCTGATTTGTGGGAAAAATATATTTCAACTCGAAATGTTACCTTGGCGTTGAGTTCAACTTGTCTTGTCATCATTTTTGCAGCCTTCCAAAGTGACTGATTCATTAAAGGCATTGAGAGATTTTGAAGCTGAGCTGACACTAAAGGAATCCCAGTTGAATTCATTGAGGATAGATGCTTCAGATGCCGAGATCATTGGTCACCTAAAGGGTAAGAGTATAAATCAAAGTTTAAAAACAAGTTTTTCACCCAAAGTTCTGACTTTCTAAAACAAACCTTAATTTGCATACCGGTAACTAATTCTGCATATATCCTAGAGGATTACGTATACCATTTGATCAGTGTCAAATGTATACATAGTTATCATATGGGCACTGCATATATATTAGTCTATACAGTTACCAAAACTTTCGTGGCATTTGCTCTGAGGAAAAAAATATATGTCCAAAAAAGTTTACAATTGGACCCCTCCCCCTCCCCCTTGGCCATTTGAGGGTTAAATCTCATGTTACAGACTGTTTAGTTCAACTCAACTCTTTAAGTTGTTCCAACATATGATTATACTGCTTGTATCATTATAATTTGTCATAAATTCTCGTCATTGTGGCCTTTATGTTGTATAGATCGTGCTGGTAGCACTAAATTCTGGCAGGAGTATGAAGAGGCGAGCCACAAGCTCGAGGAATTCTGCCAAACACTGGTGAAAGAACAGGATCAGAGGAAGGAGATGGTTTCATTGCTGCAAGATGGGGAAGCTTTCTTTGACGTGGCATTTGGGGAAGTCAAAGTGATAGTAAATGTAGGTCATTTGCTTTGTTACACTTATTGACAGAGCTACTGCACAAACTGGCTCACTATGAGCAACTGAAGTCCCAAAAAAATAAATAATGTTAGTTAACTAAACTATGGAATATTTGCTGAATTGATGAATATATAGAGAAACAGAAGAATGGTAGGGAAACGTAACCACTTACATGCTTGCTTGAGTTCCGAGTTATTGCGTGAAAATTGACTTGCATGCCTCTTGATCTTGCTTCACTTGCAACCTGAATTCATTTATTTAATAGTCGTTCTCAAACACATATAAATCTTTACAGTAATATTATGTAAATAACAGGTACAGTAATTAGGGTTTCATCTCCATATTTTTCTTTTGCTCTGTCCCAAATGTTAAAATGTTTGACATTGCAAAAAGTGGCAGCGCTCTCACTCTCTTTAGTAATGTCAGTTACACTCTCACTTTGATTATAGGCTTACAAGACATTTGGCAGCAGGCTCAACTCGCTTAAGAAAAAGTTAGATACAAAAATTAACAAGTTGGCAGTACAAGAAGCGGAAAGGGCTAAAACTGGACCAGTGTCTGCCCCCACAGGATCATTCCTGTCCACTGGGCTTCCATCAATGCTGGGTGATTCAGCGGCTTCGTCTCCAACACAGACCCCAACTAGGTAAGCATTTACCAGATTAGAAATAAGTGTAGGTTTACTTCCTGCCCCTCTAAACAATTTAAACCAACACAAACACCAACTAGGTAAGCTATCACCAGATTAGAAATCAATATAGAACGAGTCCCAACACCTCTGAACCATCCCAGAAATATACCTGTCAATCTAAAACATCCACAAACCAATTAATTTGTTGAAATGGTTAAGTAGTACAGGAAATGCAGGTTGGACAGATTAAATCACATTATATAAGTTGTATATACGGAAAACAAAGAAACCCTGTTTCTTTGAAACAGAATGGTGTGTTGTTTGATATTGGTACGACAGAAAGGTGTTCTATACTGTGGTGCTCTTCTAGTGTCTATGTATCGAACTGTTTGTTATGAATGAGTCAAGAAATGGTAAAGGCAGTTCTCGGTTTATACTTATCTTTTGTACACTGTGATATAGGACCCCCAAAGGGGGCAGAGCATTGACTTCTATAGCCTTGCTCCTTGTTTAAGTGGGTAAACAGTTTTAGCTGGGGTTGCTTGACTATTTGCTGTTGTACTGCTGCAGGAAAGAAGATGTGGTTGAGGTGAAAGAGAAGGACACAACAGTGGACAACATTGAAGTATCAGATATGGACATTGAAGACGATTCTGACTCTGAAAAGCCAGACAACAGTGACACCCCAGCCACACAGTCAAGTGAAGATAATACTCCCAGCCACACCTCCACTAACTCAGATATCAAGGTGAGATATAGCTCTGATCTCAGGAACAACCTGAATTTGTGTGGTACTAGACCATATCTTATGTATGCACTGATTTTATATAACAGTAACATCAAGTCAAGGCTCATGTGGCAGGTTATCATCAGCTGCTAACCACATTAGCTCAGTTGATAGAGCATCGGACTCACATGTGGGAGGTCATGGGTTCAACCCCGGCTGGACCAACACTCAGGGTCTTAAAATAACTGAGGAGAACGTGCTGTCTTTGCTATTACATTTGCAAATGGTTAGACCTTCAGGTATTCTAGGATATAAAGGACGTTAACCGTAGGCCCTGTGGGACCTTTGTCAATTGGGTTGCAAAACGTGTTAAGGCTCTCCATCCACCTCAGATTATACTAAACTAAAGCTGTGGTACTTTTCACACCTAGACTCAATTATTTGATGTTATTCTTCTTGGAAACTGAGCTATTAAGAACACACATTCATGAGCATAGATTCTCCTTTTGCCTTCCATGTTATTTTGCATTACTTAATTGCTGATGTTATATCCTTCTGTAATTTTTGTAACAAACATATGCCATATTGATTACCAGAGAGATACAGTTTTATACTGTCCTCAGTGTTTAGTGTCAGGCTGAGTGAGAGTTGACATCTCTGTATCATACATACATTGTAGTGAAAATGTTTCATTTTGTTTCTAACAGGCCTCTTCAGTTGACGTAACACCAAGTACTTTAACATTGGTATCCACTGCCAGCACAGTTACCACAGTTGGAGCCAACACCACCACTGGAACCACGCACACCTTTGGGCTGACTTCCACTGTCACAACTGTCTCCACGACTGTGGGTGGAGCCCAGGCCATTGCCGCACCAACACTGGTGCCCAGTCAGGCTACATTGCTTGCTGGCCAGCCGGGCTTAGTTCCACCTCCCATGCCACCGGCCTTCATGGGCCTTGGAATGCCCATCCAGTTACCACTAGCTAGATTTGGTATGCCACAGATGGTCCCAGCTGCCCTCCAGAATGGTCCAAGACCTATGCTTCTTGCAGGATCAGGGCTAACTGGATTGCCGTACCTAGCAGGACCTAACAGCATTCAAAGTTTCTTACCATCGACTCTTTCAGGACTTCCAGACCAATTTCGAACACTTCAAAACCAATTGGGTTTGTTACAAAACTTGGGAACTGCAACTACAACCACTACAACACCAGCATTAGCATCACTAATAACCACCTCTACACAGGCCGTACCTGGACAAGCAGTGTCTTCAGATGATAAGAAAGAGAAAGTGATGTACAGTCCCACACATTGTGGAGGTTCACCGCATTCTGATGACTCTGCCCCATCTCCTGAAGGATCCCCAGAGTTAAATCTTGACGATCATGCAGCCTCCACTTCCCAAACCCAAAACACCAAAGTTAATGGTTTTCAGACCAACCAGTCCTTCATGGCAAACCTACAATCATCGGATACGAAGGACTCTGTGAAGAGTGCGCCATCCACAAGCACAGTGGTTTCAGAAAGTGCATCATCCACCCCAGGAAGGGAATCGGAAACCTCTGGTTCCTCAACACCAGGACAAGCTCAGCAGGTCAGTGTAACCTGGTATTTGTACGCAAATAAAACCCTATCTGGGCTTGACTATTTTTGGGGAGGAGGGAAAGTCCCCCCCCCCCCCTCTTTAATTTCCATATTATAAAAGGTACTAGTAGTATACCCATAATTGGTAGATTAGGTAATTAGTCTTTGTACATTGTTGTATTAGATGTATTATAGTTCCCTAATATAGTTGCTGAAATCCCAGATGTAGAAATAGAGTTAAAAATCCTGACATGGTATATTTCCTGGGAGCTCTTTACAGTGTGGCCACATAACAATGGCAACTGAATACAAAACATCTTTTTCCCCACAGTGCTTTGTGAGTAATGATCACTATCCTCTGGTATTTCTTTCTTTGCTGATCATCTTCAGTGTGTGATAACTGACTGGCTTGTTTCTATTGTTAATGTTCAGGAGGGCAAGTCGGTGTCAGCAGTTGACATTCTAGCCAAGCTCCTCAGCAGAGGCCGCCAACTCAAAGAACAAGCAGTGGCACATACGCCACCTCAACTGGACACGCCCCCTTCTGTTACCCCACCACAGGGGCAGCCTGTGGAACCACAACCTGCACAGGCCACCAGCAGCAATCAGAAAAAGCCTTTGTTGTCTCTTATTGACTCTCTTTTCCCCAAACTTAGTGACTCCCTTAAGACATTAAAACAAAAGCAACAACATGTTCCAACTAAGGGGCAGGTTACTGAGTCGCCACAGCTGTTAGATGATGGTTCCCCTGCCGTGGATACTGTCCCCGAAGAGCCAAAACCATCAACAGAAACGTTACCAGGAAACTATTCGACCAAACCCTCAACGTTACAACCAATGCATGGTAGTAAACAACAGTTCCAACACCAGGGTATACTTCGAGGTGCTGGGCCATCACAACCCAGATCCCAGTTTGAAGGCCATATTCAAACAGGTCGTCATACCAGAATAGATTCTGGGTCGAGCCTTGAAACAAACATCAAGGAAGTACCAGTTACAGAAAAGGGACTGCGGCCTGGGCCCAATGCAAGTCGTGACAGACCACCTAGCCAGATAGAGCTGGATAGACTTAAAGCAAGAAGGCTTTCAGAGGAGTCTGCAACAGAGAGATCTCCAAGGCAACCATGTGGAAGACATTCCCCAAGGGCTTCACATCCAGAAGGTCCGCCACGAAGAGCTTCAAGAGAAGAAGCACACAATTCCCAGAATCAGAGGTCGCCCTTTGGAAAGCCGCTTACTGAAATACATGAAGGAATACCAATGGAGAAGCACTCTCCAAAGGGTGGCAAACCCCAGATGTCCTCTGTTGTAGATAACTTGCCAAGTGAACAGCAGAATAGGAGTCCTTTTGGAGAAGCAAGTGAAGACTACTCGCAGCCACAAGAACGAAAAGGGCCCCCAATTACACCAGTCGAAGGTAAAATCTCATTGGTGAGTCAATCGGGAACATTTGGATATACCAAGCAAGATCCCACTGTGGCATCTGATTTTGGCATAGAACCACGTTCCCCAGAGCCAGTCCAAGTAACCTTCCCAGTTAGGCCTCCTATGAGGCCAAGAGGACCCGGACAGGATTTCATGGGCTTAAGAGGACTTCTGCCTGGACAGCCACGTCCTCAACGAGAAGCTGCGTTTCCAGGTGTCATGAGAGAAAGAGACATAATGCACCCAAATTTTGAGAATTTTGAACATCATTCACAACCTAGGCTCTTTCCAAGAGGTCCTGAGGAACATCGTCCACAGCCTGGGCCCTTTCCAAGAGGTCCCGAGGAGCATCGTCCACAGCCTGGTCCCTTTCCAAGAGGTCCAGAGAAACATCGTCCACAACCTGGCCCCTTTCCAAGAGGCCCTAAGGAACATCGTCCACAGCCTGGGCCCTTTCCAAGAGGTCCTGAGGAACATTGTCCACAGCCTGGTCCCTTGACAAGAGGTTCTGAGGAACATCGTCCACAGCCTGGTGCCTTGCCAAGAGGTCCTGAGGAACATCGTCCACAGCCTGGTTCCTTTCCCAGAGGTCCGGAGGAACATCGTCCACAGCCTGGGCCCTTTCCCAGAGGTCCTGAGGAACATCGTCCACAGCCCGGTGCCTTGCCAAGAGGTCCTGAGGAACATCGTCCACAGCCTGGTCCTTTTCCTAGAGGTCCTGAGGAACACCGTCAACAGCCTGGGCCCTTTCCAAGAGGTCCTGAGGAACATGGTCCACAGCCTGGTCCCTTTCCAAGAGGTCCCGAGGAACATCGTTTACAGCCTGGTCCCTTTCCAAGAGGTCCAGAGGAGCATCGTCCACAGCCTGGGCCCTTTCCAAGAGGTCCTGAGGAAAATCGTCCACAGCCTGGTCCCTTTCCAAGAGGTCCAGAGGAGCATCGTCCACAGCCTGGTCCCTTTCCAAGAGGTCCCGAGGAACATCGTTTACAGCCTGGTCCCTTTCCAAGAGGTCCAGAGGAACACCACCCACGTGACAAACAAAGAAGTCCTGAACTAAGGCCTCTCAATCCTATCGACTTCAGAAATGATAACCCATCTGCTTGGACTTCTTTTGAAGGTGGTAGAAAGTCACCGCCTCATTCTATAGAACCGGAACAAAGAAAGGCTAACATGTTCCCAGAAAGACCTTTTAACCCTCGTGTACCACACGAGCAACAAAGACCCATGTTTCAAAGTTTTGGGGATAAGGGTGAACTACCACAACGCGATATTATGATGAAGCGCCCTGGGCCTCCTATTCGTTTTCCTGGGCCACCGCAACACAAACGGCCTTTCCCATTTTGATACATAACTAATATTTCTCAGGATTGGGTGGGCTATAGAATCGGCTGACAAGGCTCACACGGTCATGGAAAGTCGTGGATTTAAAAATGTCTTTTCCTGGCCAGGAAAAACATGTAGTTTAGGAAAATGGCCTTAGGCCACAGAAACGTTATAATATTTTAGATTTGTTTGCGTAATCTGATCCTTATTGTTTAAAAGTCTGAACATTATGTGTCATGGTGATATTAGAGACCTTTATAAGCAACGGGGACATGAACGCGAACGTCAGAAGACAATGGGCCTAATTACAGAATACAATAAACTGCACGTGGGAATGCACAGAGAACATCACCTGTTCACCATCGACTTCAGTGTAGAACGTGAAAACTTCAATTTTAGAATTTTGTGGAAAACGAGAAGCATCGAATATAAATTGTTTGGTAAATCGTTCGGCTTCCAATAGAAGGTTTCAAATTTCGACCATTCACAGTTCATTACACAGCAACAATAACACACGAATGGATGATACACGAGGAAAACAAAAATTGAGAAGTTGCAATTTTAGCAGCCGTTTGCGTTGACATTGCTACGTCCTCGTTGCCTAAGCTTTGTAATGCTTCACCTTGTTATACAATGGAGACTTGCCGTGTTTCTGTTATAGCGAGACCTAATCAAATATGCAACTCGTTTAAACGGTAATAGTCGAGAAAGCAAACAGATCAAACGATTTTCGATCTAACCGATGTACAGGATGGTGCATATGAAAATAAACTACGAATCTATAAACTTGACTTGTAACCTGAATGCACCTGGTCAGAAATCCCGAGTTTTGTTCATGTAGTGTCGCTTTAATATTCTAAATGTCTTGCCGTTAACTGGCGGTGTCTTGTGCTTATTGTGTTCAGTCCCAAGTAAAGCAAGTTGTGATTATAGTTACGAAAATACGATGCTGAACCGTCGCGACTATTACCCTTTAACCCTTTCACTGTCTATAAACGCGTCCGAAGAAAACTGTTTGCGATTTTCGTGTCGACGTTTTCAGGTAAACACGACGCCAACAGTCACAAACAGTACGTATTGATAAAGTCTTTCAAACTGTTTGCATTTGTATATGTATATCTCATCCGTCAAAGTTACGAATTTGTAAAAAGTAAGAAAGAAATGATATTATACATTATAATAAATCAACACAAGGTATAATGCAAATGCTGCATTCTGATTGGTTCCCCTACTCACCTAATAATATCAT
>JANUFV010066104.1:0-10916 GCA_024757865.1 Epizoanthus scotinus
GAGGAAACGCAAGATCTCCCGCAACTGGTGGATTCTCCCCTTGAACATTTCCAAACGTCTGCTGTACAACAGCGAGAGGTTACTCAGTCCGAGTATCAGGATCCACGCCTGCACAGACTACACATAACACGTGATGATCAGGCACGTGACTATATGCAAGAGTTAGGTATGTAACATTTGCTACTTTCAATGTGGAATACCGTATTTCCTCTATTAAGCCCCCAGCCTTTGATAAGCTCCCCAACCCCCCTCGCTCCTTCTATTAAATCCCCGGTATGAGGCGCCAAAAATGAAATAAGTCCCCAGCATCTAATAAGCCCCCACGTACCCCTTAGTGCAGCATTTGTCCTGTTAAAAGCCAGATATGTTTCAATACATCAATGCGAGCGCTATGCAACAACTCGCTATCACGAATAATGTTCATTTCATTAATAGCGACGAAGAGTGTGTTGCTGTGTAAACTAAGCTAGATCCTATTCAACTGTTGATATTAGGAAGAAAAACTGAAGTAAATGACAACTGCTTGACATTATGTTCTTTAGTACGGTGACTGAACTGGCGTAACTGTTGCGTTATTCTAATACTGTTGCATTTAGTTGATAAGGTCAAAAACTGCCTAGTTTTGCAAAATTATACACATTAAAGTTATTTGAAAGTGCTGAACTTTGTGGTCTTTTTCCCTTGGTAGGCCGTTGAACGTCATTTTACCTGTCCAAATTATGAATAAAAATAATTATGAATTTCTAAAAAACATGAAAATGTATTAAGCCCCCAGCCTCTAATAAGCCCCCAGCCTCTAATAAGCCCCCAGCCTCTAATAAGCCCCAAGCCTCTAATAAGTCCCCTCCCCCTTCTAATAAGCCCCCGGCCCAGAAGCATCGAAAAAGAATAAGCCACAGGAGGGCTTAATAGAGGAAATACGGTATTTACCTGTTATCTTCGGCTGGAGCAACAGCTGCCTGCTCCAATCCTCCAGAGAAGAAATCTGATGACAACCACTTGTCCATCTCCTCTTCCTCCTGGGATAGTGCTGAACTGCGCGCTAGATGACAGGCATACAGCCCCATAAGTAGGCCAAGAGCCCGTTCGCTGTCTATCATGGGTGAGGACACAGTCAGGGCACTATCAAGTGCAAACTCCTGGTCAGGCTAAACAAGAAACAGTGATACAATTGTATTTAATACATTATATAGTATTAATATACTTATTATGCATCTATCAATGTAAACCCCAAGGGGGGAAGGGGGAGAGGGGCTGGGCAACAAACAGGGATTTGCCAAATTCCTTCTCCCCAAGGTGGGTAATTTACTATTGAAATCAAGCACTATTTTGGTTTATTCTTACAATAGATTTCACAAAAATCTTTCTTTGATTTAAGTCCCCCTTGGGGTATACTGTATATTGCTAGGTGCACTAGATGCATTAATGTCAACTCTCTACTTACACTTTTATTTTAAAGTTGTAATATTTATTCTAATTAGTGTTTTTATTGTAAGTTATAAACTTGCGAAAGCCAATCTATGAGCACCAACAAGAAACAAATAAACTGATATTATTATTGAAAGATACAACAAATGTGTGTATAGGACTTATGAATTCTGCTTTAACTATTCGGTATGAGAGGTAGAAAGAACCTATGCACTGATTTTAAATTATTGCAGCTTATAAAGAAACAGTCAAAATTTAATGTTGAAATTTTATGACTAGTACTAAAATTTATCATGGAACATTTGTATATACCAAGCATGCATCTGTGGTATAACCTGTTTTTATGGCAACCATGTTTTGAGTATCAGGTCTTTTCACTTAATGAAACTTTCTCTGGTTTTTGTTGTAATTTCATAGTTTTTGTTAACCAACTTTGGATATATCTCAGTCAATTAGGTCCAATTTCAGACTGCATTCACAAATAAAAGATGGCCATTAAAATATCCACGATGGTGAATTTGTGATGTCACGAGGCCATAATGGCAACTAGTGCAAATAATGTAGTTACAATTAGATTGGTATTACATGAGTTAATTAATTAACACACAGCTTCCACTTGAACATAATTACTCATAGTTTCGGATGAAAGTCAGAGGAACCCCTGTCTGAAGCAGGTTAAGATGAGGCTCTACAAGAAATGTCGGGCAGCACAGGTCACGTCCCAGTAAACATATATAACATCCCATGCAGGACTTGTCAACGTATTCTAGCCTACCTCAACGTAAATACCAACAAAGAATGCCTGCATCATCTCCCTTGCTTCTTGTGTATGCTTGGCTTCTTCAAATGCTTGAGTTGCATCATGCACTGATAAGGAAACAGAGGATGGAGCTTCTTTTACCGCACAGAATAAGATTAACGGGCCTCGAGAATTATTTCTATTTGACTCACATATATGTAGTTGCCAATGACTGCTATAAATCTAAAACTGGAGGAGACTGAAAATGGTAGATACAGAAGATAATTTAAATATATGTCTGCACAAAGAGAAATCTTCGGGAAATCTCCGGGAAATCTTCGGTAATTTTGGGAAATGCTTGAAAATGTTCGAAAACGTTTTTCAACATATTTGAATTTTTTTAAAAAAAAGTTCGGAAAATCTTCAAAAAAGTTGGAAACATTTTTGAAAATGATTAGAGGTTATATTCACATGTGGATTATCACTGTTATTCCACGAATAAATCCTGGTGATTTATGGCTTGGTGAATAATAAAATCGACTTAGACATATAGGTCATTAAAGGTTGGAATATTCCCACTGAATGATGTCTTTGTGACTTGTCACTACATAGAAATATTTTTACGTTAAAGACCATCGTCTGCTATTGCCCATGGCAACAAAAGCGTTTGTACAAAGTTATTAAAATGTATACGGAAAGTCCTCAAACACGCTACGGATAAGAGATGTCATATAGCCCAAAACACGTTCAGTGTTGAGTGGGCTATAATCATCTCCTGGCCAACAAGTGTGAGTGGAATAATTGTTTCATTATATTCCAACACAAATCTTATTTTTCTCTTTTCAAATTTCTGTAAACCGAGCAAATTTTATTGAACCAAACCAAACATTTTAGTTTTGTTTTCAGGAAAGACATTACAAATAAATCATTTTGAACGGAAACTACATGTCCCTGATGCACAGTAGATATGATTCACAACTACATTTACACACAAACACAAAATCGTTACACAGGTTTAAGCAACTTACTTTTTGTGGTACCTTGTTCTGTTGTACAAGCAGCATTAGGATAGCAAAACAGTATATTAGCAATGTATTATAATAGATTTATAGGTGGCAAGTTAGAATATGAGCAATAATTAATTTACAATTATAAAACATAGAGACAAAGTCTAAAGCATTTTCAAAAAGTCATTAATAGAAGTCATAATTGAAGAACTGAGTGATAAGACTACATTGCAATACTCAAATGTTTGTAAACTCTGCCATGACTAGAAACCCTCCAAATTGCTGATATAATCTTGTGATTTTTAAGTTAGCGAAATAAATTGCAGTGTTAAATGAATCAACTGCACGGTGTACCCATAACTTAGCATACAATGATTGGAATTGAGTTCGGTTTGCACCAATGTAGAGATACAATGGTTGGCCACACCTAAGTTCAAGGTTTGAGTTTTGGGCAAGGATTCGTGGCTCTTGTGAGACTAACAGGAAAGATTTGTACACTTCAGGCAATCTTGTTAATAACTTGATGCAGTTAATCATTTATAGCTTGCACAAGATACTTATAACCACATGTTCTATAACCGCAAAACCCTGTTTTGGAATACACTTTAAGTATATGTACTGTAGAGTCAAATTTAGTATAATTGAATTGAATTAAATAACATTTGCATGAATTATTATTGTTAAAGGTATGAGCTTACTTACAAAACGAATGCTTTACACATAACAGGAATGAATTATTTGTTACCATAGAAACAAAGTGCCTATGGCTAAGTTAAGTGCATGTATGACAGCTTACAAAAGGGTTACTACTATTTGAGATAGTAACATTCTCCACGACAATGCTATTATTTCCTATGGCAACAATATTGCACTTATTTGACTTTTAAACTACAAAAGTTGAAAATCATTTTAAAAACACCAGTGATAATTCGTACATGTACAAGCCCTGGTTTGTTCCTCAACATGTTCCCTACAGTTTTATAAGAGTAGATGCAAAAATCAATAATTCTAGTATAGGCGTTTTCCAGGGTCCTGGAATAATATTTGGAAATTTCAGGACTTTTCTAGGAATTCCAGGAGTCGGTAGTGCAAACACTGTCAGTAGTAAGTGGGGGAAAACTACAATCATTACATGGTTACATGTATATTATGTACTTGACTTGTTAATGTGGATTACCTGCATAATTCTGAAGTAACTCTTTACCACAAGGTGCCTGGAATGGAATATAACAACAAATCTCGAATACAGTGCATTAACGGGATAAAGAATCACAAGAAAACAACCAAATTCTAGATTCCATATTCATGACTTTCACGGTCCACATTTAGATTTCCAGAAAACATCTTTCAAGAGCTACTTCGATGGGACTTCAACAGAATAGACCTCTTTTGATTAAAGGTTTGTTGTCCCATTTCAGACCATGTGACAATACTCTTGAGAATTATTGCTTTCTATCTTAATTGAATACCTCCGATGTATCATTACAATAATGAAGGAAACAGTTTTCGATGGAATTCTCACATGATCCGAAATGGGACAACAAAGCCCCAATCGAAAGAGGTCTATTGTTCATCATATTAAGAGCAACTGTGCAGCTAAAGTATTGAAATTTGCTTCATTATTGCAACATATGGACAAATGTCATAAAAATAATAACTCATAGCAAATAATATGGTCACATGTCACCAATTAGATAACATCGATGGAAAATCGTCAATAAGCAAAACAGAATAAGTGGTTGTGAGGACGGAACAGATGGAAGTGAACTTTATTTCAATACATCATCTTAAAGGGGCTATGTCACGGTAATGCGCATGCTCTCTAGTCATATCAGGAATAAATCCTTTACAGTCATGAAACACAAGTTTTAAGCTTTAAGTTTTAAGGATAACAAGAAATTATAAAATAGTTAGACTTTGTGAAACCAAAGTTTCTGAATACAAGAAACATAATTTTGACAGCGAATGGATTTAACTTATTTAATGTCTAGCCTGGACCGAAATCAATTTGAGAGTTTGTAACTCCCGTTTTAATCTTCCCAAATTTTAACCATCCACGTTCCTTTACGACTTATCATAATCATTTTTATGTTTTTCTACCACGGTAACGTGTTAATTTTTAGATTTCCTTTGATTTGTGGAAAGTTTCGTACATCGCAAAAATGACTTAAATAGCCTCGACATAGCCCCTTTAAGAAATCAAGATTACATAAACTTTCAGGGAGTATTCTCGTTTGGGTTACAAGATAACGAGGATTGTTTAATAATGTATGCTTTCTGATAGTACATTAATGCATTATAGTTATTCTTGATGGTAACTTACACTGTAACAATACTTGTTGAACGATACAGGGCGCACTTGACTGTCAAGACAATTATGCATGGTAAGGGTTGAGTGAGAGGTGTGTTTGTCTCTCTCAATAGACCATTCTCATGTGAAGAATGTCGATCTAAATCCTGATGTTAATGCTTTAAAAATACCAGAAATGGAAAGAGCAATTGAAAGTTGGTAAGAAGCGAAAATTTGAGGATTCTATCTAAAAGACTACGACACTGACGAAGTTTTTAAAAACAAAATTATTTACGATGTCAAATTCGCCAAACATTCTCTATAAAAAAATAGTTAAATTGAAAACTTCGTCAGTGTCGCCGTTTCTTTAGATAAAATGCCCAAATTTTCGCTGCTTACCAACTTTTACTTGTTCTTTCCATTTCTGCAATTTTAAAAGGGCTAACATCAGGATTTAGATCGACATTCTTCACGTGAGAAGGGTCTATACGAGCTCTGCTGGACATCAATGACCTACACTCTACAGAACGTACATACCTGCTCCTTAAAATCATGTAAGTCGTACACCTTGCCATGAATAACCACCCACAGGCCGCCATCTTTGTTGTGATTTTCAAGGTCTTCTGGACGGATGAACAACACTTCCCCATCCATTTTACTACGGCCAGGAGATGGGCTCCCTGGTGAAGAACGAGGAAAAGGGACAAAAAAACCACAATAATTTATTAGTTACACAAGCCATGACCTATACAAATTATGTCTTGGATGTGCTATGATAAAATTGTTATTAAATAGCATTAAGTGTTCCAACTATCACTATTAACACAGCAAACTAAACTATTTAAACCACATGCAGGGTTCGTACACCTCAGTCACAATTTTAAAAATCCAGGGTTTTCCAGGGATTTTTCCTGCATTTTTTCAGGGCTTTTTGAACGTGCATGTGGACCAAAACAAATTGCACGTGGTCACCATGATGCAATTATTGCATCATTCTCGTACCCAGTTCCCAGGAATTATGCCATTGCAATGCGAACATGCATGGCTTTCGTGTGCTCGTAGAGAAGACATATGCTATCGTATAAATCAACAGAAAGTCGGCAATTTTGATAGACCTCCAAAACAGAAAACAACAAAACCGAATATTTTGAGAATGTAGATAATTCAATTCAGTTTTCCAGGGTTTCTCAGGGCTCAGTCTAAAATTCCAGGGTTTTCCAGGGTTTTCCAGGGTTTCCCAGGGCTCAGTCTAAAATTCCAGGGTTTTCCAGGATTTCCAGGGCCTGAACTGTATACTTTCCTTGCTCAATTTTATCCAATATGTCTTTTGCAACAGTAAATCTAAATATACAAATACCTATCCCTCCTGGCCAGGCCAAGTCTTCTTCATCTTCTTTCTGAACCCCGGGTGCCAGCCGGTTAAACTTGTCCAACATGTCCAGCAGGCCACCTAGTAGTGGCACAATCTGGATGACGTCTATCACATTTGATAAACACGTTTGCAATAGCACCACAGCCACCAACAGTTCTGGCAGCAGAACACCAGTAAACTCTCTCTGGATGATTTGAGATGCAGCTACGAAGTATCTTGAGAGAGAAAATACAATAAAAATATCAGTTAAACATTGTTATAACACTTTTTAAAGGACTATTTAGGGCATTTTTGCCATGTATAAAATTCTCCACAAATTAAAGGAATCTAAAAATAACAGGTTACCCTGGTAGAAAAACCTAAGACAGATTATGATAAGTTGAAAACCCCCGTGGATGGTTAAAATTTGGGAAGATTAAAACGGATTACAAACTCTCAATTTAATTTCGGTCCAGGCCAGACATTGAATAAGTTAAATCCAATTCGCTGCCAAAATTGTGCTTTTTGTATTTAGACACTTTGTTTTCACAATATATATAACCAATTTATCAGTTCTTGTTATCCTGTTGAGCTTACAACTTGTGTTTCATGACTGTGATGGCTGTGTTTCTGACATGACTAGAGAGCATGCGCATTACCGTGACATAACCCCTTTAAGTTGAAAGAGCATCATACAATTGCTTTCCGTTTCTATGAAAGACCAGAACATTTTGTTAATTGTTCTAGACTTGTGAGCTATGAAACAGCAATAATACTTGCTAACTAACCATGAGCGTGCTATGATGTGGTGGTTATACATGTAGACAGCTTGATATTTTTGTAAAACTTAAGTTCGAAATTTAAAAACGGGTGCTGCACAACTCAACACAATTTGGTGTGTTGGCCCCATTAGCCCTATATTGCCCTATATAGTCCTCTTTTGCCATCACTCAACATAATTATTTTTATTTGCCGATAAAATTGCCATCTGGAGTTGCCTGCGGAGGAGGCTAACAAGACACAAACATTGTCCTAGGTAATACAAATGATGTCCATACCTCGGCCCATTTGTTGCCAATGATGACGCCACTGGTAGAAGCTCGCCAATGTGAGCACAAAGCAAAGAAATGTACTTCTGAAGTAACACGGCAGCTCCTCTCTGTCTCTGGTTCAATGGCTTTTCCTCACCACCTGATAAGAACACGTTTTCACTGATCTGGTAATAAATTGTCTACATGTGTAGTTTATGGCCCAAACTGTTTTATTCGTCGTTTGTATTTTGACTCACCCTAGGGGCTTGTGGAATTAATACTGCAGGACTCGTAAAAAAAATCCAGCCATACTACACAATATACTGTCGAATAAGATATACTTATTATAGTGTATATATGACATCACAAATAATAAATATCGTATCGCTTTGCGATTTGTGCGTTAAATAATTTTCAAGTGAAATTTAATATGAAACTCCCAAATCTGATGTTCAATTGTTCTTAAAGCTGCTTTAAAGCACAATTAAAAATGGATTGAAATATTTTCTCACTACCAAACCTCTACAATGTGAGAGGAAACCATTGCATGGCATGGGCTACACAAATTATAACATTTAAGGGCGCGGTTTTTTTTGGTCTACTCCGAAAACGGAATAACACGGGTTTTTTGGGCTTACTCCAGTTTACTCCGAATTTGGAGTTACTCCGTTTAACTCCATCTCTGGAGGTGGAGTAAATCGGAGTACTCCGGTTTAGGAGTACTCCAAAAACGGATTTCGCATTTGTTTGGGCTCTAGCTTGTGCTTTCGTGCCATTTATAACTAGTTCCAGGTGACAACAACACTCGTCAATCACAACACACCACTTCGGTCACGTAACCAGAATGACGTATTACTCCCTTTTGGAATTTCGAGGTTTTTTTTCGATTCTCGCTCCGGTTCTACTCCTGTTTACTCCAAGAGGATTACTCCGTTTTAGGAGTAGACCAAAAAAAACCCGCCCTAAATCTTTCAGGCCACTTATCCGATCATACAAATGATACATAATCTTCACCCATGCACACAATCTAACCAATGGAGTAACCTGAATTTCTATCTGGATAAACTAATCAACCACAATATGTATACAGTGTACATGTAGTCCATCTGCACTCTGACAAAGATATCAGCTCAAATATTCCACATTAGTGGCATTACGCATAATTATTAACTTTTAGCAGCTCAGTCTCGACATAAACCGTTCCGTCCGCGAGTAACGTAACCTCTACTCGCGAGTAGTGAGTGGATTTTCCACTCGTTCTGATCCTTCCACTCGCGGGTATTTCAAATAGAATATTCATAAAATATTTCGTAGCCAGTCCTTTAAAGTTTTCCAAATGTTTTCAATGGCGAGTACGAGCGAGACAAATACCGGCAAAATGTTTAAACTGAAATAAACTCTTATCACATGCACATGTATGACACAGTTTTCCAACGGAATTGTAAATTAAACTTGTGTTGGTTTCAGTTAATCTGTAATTCAAAAATAAAACTGTCTTCATAAATATTTGCCTTGGAAAGAAGAGTAAGGGGCCGTTTGTTTATGTGTCGACACGATTCTTCTACCTGGATAAATATCTAGACGCACGACCTTCGTTCTTGAAACTTTTCGGATGACCTTTCCATGTAGCGACTTGACATGTAACCATGACATTACCTTTACACGAGTACCAGGACTTGTCCTCTTCATCCTCATAGAAGAAACATCCAACCAATATCCTCTGGAGTTTTAACAGTAGTTCCACATTCATTGTGCGGGGTGGTGGGGTGTATGGCCACTGAAGTACAGGTGGTTTCAGGAAGAGTTCTTGCAACTCGCCAAGTACTTGGCTTGCTGAAGTCTTCAGTAACTGTTGTACCAGGTGAAGAAGGGGAATGCCAGCTATCTTGTCCTTGCTTTCAGCACTGCCAGCCTATGGCAAGACATATATAATATGTAAACATGTGAAAGTGCAATTAATTCTTCACTAAGCCATAAATTACCAGGATTTACGTGCGGAATAAAAGTGATATCTTCACATGTGATCAAATATCGTATTCTATTACATGTGAAAAATAACAATTTTCCCGCCGTTACAATGTAGTACACATTTAATAACGGCAGCCACATTGTAACCCTAAGGCGGCACGAAACATCTAATTTCCGATTGTTCCCGATCATTTCCGAAGATACCCGAAGTTCTCCGAAATTTTTCCGACTATTTTCACAAATTTCCAATTTATGTTAAAAATACTTTTCGAGTATTTTTGAGCATTTCCGAAAATTTCCGAAAATTTCCGTAATATCAACACTCGAAGATAAAAATCGTATCTTCGCACGCCCATGTAATATCCTCTATATACTGTTTGTTTGTATACAGTGCACTGTATATACTTCAATAGTATGGCTTTCATATTGAGCATCTAGTAAATCTCCAGATCTATAATGTATTCACTAGCACCAATTGTACATGTAGTGTCTGGTTTCACCACCAACACAAACTCAATCAATCCCAACACGTTCTTAAGTTCGCTGTTTACTCTTTAGAATATTTTTTGAAAATACTTTTGACACCATCTTTGAGAATTAACGTGGTCCATTCTTATTAAAACAGCAAACTGTTACAGTGAACCATGGTTCAATCCAATATTAGAAAGTTGCCAGGTGTTTTTTGGAATCAGGATTTATCAAGCTTTTAGAAAAAAACCATACTTTTATTGCCATTAAACGGCTTGGCACATTGTTCAACAAAAAATATTAATATTAAGCGCCACAACTACGGTTGGAGGTAGAGGATTGTGATTTGTGTGACATTCTTTTGCTATGTGCACGGTCCATGGGCAGGGACCACGTTAAGCCGATGATCTGCGTGTGAGTCTCTCGACATTTTATCAGGGGAATTAAAAGAACCCATGAACTTGTGGATAAGAGTAGGCTAATAATGCCGGCGTTGTGGTCTGTCACCTCCTCTCTACTGATACAAGTTACTGCATATTGAGATCATGTATGGATACGAGTAGGCTAATGCCGGTGTTGTGGTCTGTCACCTCCTCACTACTCTATAAGTTACTGTATATTGAGATCATGTATG
>JANUFV010066326.1:0-10908 GCA_024757865.1 Epizoanthus scotinus
ATATCGCAGGATATTCCGAGATAGGGAACCAATCAGATCGCACGAAAAACACTATTTACTGGTTTGGTATATGCTAATGGTGAATATTCACCTTTTATTGACCAATCAGAGCATGTGAAAAGTGCTATTTACATTACCCATTCTTCGTTGTCGTCTTCTTCTTCTTCTTTTCTTCTTCTTACTAGAGGTTATTCTCAAACATCAGACTATTTCATTGAATGCATGTTGTTATATCCTCTATATTAATCAGAAATTTTAAGAGAGATAATTGCAGATCAGCAACATACACCACTATGTTATATGATGTGCATTTATCTTTATCTCTAAACTTAATTTACTGTTTTTCATTTCACCAGGATTCACCCATCATTTGCAGATGCATATTCCAACATGGGCAACACCCTCAAAGAGATGCAGGATGTGCCAGCTGCAATCACTTGTTACACAAGAGCAATCCAAATCAACCCAGCATTTGCAGATGCTCACAGCAATTTGGCGTCTGTCCACAAGGTAAGGAGTGCAGTCCTCAACAAGGTCTGATCTGTGGTGCAGTTTGAGATTGGTGCATTAATCAGGGAGATGTAATATCCAAGGTGTAGTACTACTTCTTCCAGGATATTTGACAAGAAATCCTGTACTGTACATTGGTTTGGGTTAAATGGTTGGACAATATTTGGTCCTTGAAAAAGGGTCCGAAATCTTTGAAAAAAGTCCTTGAATTTAGTCCTTGAACTCTGTTCTTGTAATCTTGTGTAAACCTTGACTGTGTTCCCCTGCCCTATAGCCTTCTCACATGGCTAGTCAACAGTCTCCAGAATGGCCACAATGCCGCAGTACCTGTTTGTTATCAAAACTAAAGATTGCATTGCGAACATGTTTGAGTATTTCATGCTCGTTTTTCTCTATTCACTTTTTACTGACCCATCTAAAATTTAGTTGACTTTAGTATAATAGCAACACATTAAAAGAGAGTTGGGGGATATATGGGACCTTCTGTTATCTGTTTGGAAGGAGCAATTATTTATTGTGAAGTTTTATGTGCAAGATGATTTGCATACGTCCTAATTGTTGAATTAATTGCAGGATTCTGGAAATGTACCAGATGCTATTCAGTCCTACAGAACAGCATTGAAATTCAAGCCAGATTTTCCAGATGCATACTGCAACTTAGCTCACTGTTTACAGGTTAGTAGAGTACATTGAATGTGTTTTGCCCTATCATTGTCACATGGCAAATATTATTATTGTTGTTATTATTTTTATTATTATTATTATGGCATGTTGCATTGTTTTGCATATCATGACCATGTGTCATGAAGAATAAGAGGGTCATGGGGAAGTTGTTGAGGGGGGGGGGGGGGGGTAATTAAAGGGACAGGTTGGTAGGTATTCCTTTTTTGCATAATGAAATAACATTAATAACATTAACTTGTTAATTTTCTCATTACTGATGTGCCCAAAACACCATAATTGCAATCTTACTAGTATCAGCAATACATTAGCTGTTACATAGGAGATTTACTGATCTAAATTTACCTTCCTTTATTTCCACAGATCATCTGTGACTGGACAGATTATGATAATCGTATGAAAAAATTGGTATCGATAGTTGCAGATCAGCTAGAGAAGAACAGATTGCCATCAGTACACCCCCATCACAGCATGTTGTACCCCCTGACACACAAACTCCGTAGGGCTATTGCCAATCGGCATGGAAACCTGTGTGTTGAGAAGGTGTGTAATGGTGATTTGTGTGTGTTTTCTTGGTAGAAGTCACAATGGAAAAGTCGATGAATCAAAGATGCAACATTTGACACAAAACTTTATTGTATCAGGAACTAAGATGTTTGTACAATACAAAACTTGTTGAACTGTATGTTTGAAGACATATTGAACCAAAGAGAAGAAGATATTTACTTTCATGGAGATTAAGAAACACAAACACTGTTCTCTGCTAATAATTGATGGATTTGAATCTGACAGTTGTATGATTGATCTAGTGTATGTTACAGACTATTCTTACAATGAACCAATTTGTATTTTGCTTTCTGTTTTGTACATGTAATCCAATACATCAGTCTGTGTCACATCAAAACAAATCAAGATGCTAAATCCATTCATTATGGGTGATACATGTATCTTAGGAGTGAATTTAATAAACAACAAAGTCTGATTATTGTTTACAGGTTGCACTGCTTCACAAGCCAGCATACGAGTATCCCATGGATCTTAGCAGCAGTGGTGGTAGATTGCGCATAGGCTTCGTCTCCAGTGACTTTGGCAATCACCCAACCTCGCACCTGATGCAGAGTGTTCCTGGCTTTCATAACAGATCCAGAATGGAGGTATTGTTGTGTCGTCAAGTGTGGATATTTCCCAGTCAAGGCAACTCTCAAACTGCTCATAAAGTAACTCTGCATGCACATACTCATTTACATGTGATAGTAAATTGTGGCTCCAGACAATATCCATACACACATAGAAGGTTGTTTGGTTGGAACTCTTGTACCAGCCCTCAGAAATTCCATTCCAAGCCTCTATATTCCTCCTTCCTCCTCCCCTCCCCCTCAAACTTAGTAATAACTTTCGACAGAGCCCAGTTGCTCGAAAGTGGGTTAAGTTTAACCCAGGGTTAGGCCAAGTTTCAAATAAAATTTTCTCATCTATGAAACATAACCATGTGATTATAGACTATTATTTAAATTTAGGGTATTATTGAAACATTCCTCAGAACCTCGTTAGATAAACCCGACATGACAGCCTAAATCAGTCTACAAAGCAGTAAATTGAATTTAAATTTTAAGCTCAGATAAAGATTGTTATTGTTATTGTTTTTTGTTTGAAAAAGTACAATTATGGGTTATATTTTTAACTCTGGGTCCATGTTAACCCACTTTTGAGCAACTGGGCCCAGGAGGGTAGTATATAAGTTTTCTGGAGCAATGTATTTTGACTGCTGGCAGTGTTTATATTTTGTTCAAAATAATGACTAATGAACTATAATAATTATACATTTCCCAGGTATTTTGCTATGCTCTTACACCGGATGATCAAACCAGTTTCCGTAAGAAGATCTCCTGTGATTCCGAACACTTCACTGATTTGTCCACACTACCGTGTCATGGTGCTGCTGCTGATCTGATCAATGCAGATGGAATTCACGTCTTGGTGAACATGAACGGCTACACAAAGGGAGCTAGAAATGAGATCTTCGCTTTGAGACCAGCACCTGTCCAGGTTTGTGTGTGAAGATTATACAGAAATCAGGACAATTTGTGTCAATGTTTAGAAATGTTCTTATTGCTCTGTTTAGGGACTGGTCATTGTTTACAAGGAATTCAGGGTTGGATAACTGCAGGGGTGTAGCCAGGCCATTTTTCTGTTTAAGCCTGAGATATGTTATTTGGGGTATAAAATAGTAGCACTGAAGATGCTATTTTCAGCATTCTCCACGCTTGTCCAAAAATCACGGAAATTCCTGTTAAGCCCAGGCTTAATGGCTTAAAGGCTGGCTACGTGCCTGAACTGAGTCTGAGTTTGTCATACTTTCCAAATGCCTACAGGTGCAGGTTTGGAGGGCTAATTTGATACCCCAGTGAAAGTCCTTCTGATATATTAGTGTATTGTTTATATTACAAATTATGGCAAGATATTCAAAATAATGATAGCAGATATCAGTAATTAATTCAATATAACTATGGAAAAAATTCAACCCTGTCTCATATCTCATTACATTTTTCTCACCCCTCATAGTGTTTGTCCAACTCCATACTACCTGAAAATAACGACCGGTCCCTTAGAGGTTTATAGAACAAGACAGTAAATTTTTGAGCATTGTGATCAGCTGATAAGTGAAGTGACTTTCATCTTCACAGTTCACATTATTTTTGTATATTATGTCGATAACTTGCCTTAGCTTTGTCGTATATTTAGAAAATAAGAAAAGTAGGATCACTGCCAGTACATTATGTCTTCATTTCTTGCTTCATACCTTACTTACAAACAAGGGAGGGTAGGGATTTGATAAAGCATTCACGTCATCTGTCTGAACTGTAGTTTACCTGCCTTCCCTTCCTTTCTTGTCAACTTGTAGAACAGCAATGAAAGAATCATTGGCAAGTAATCAGGAAAGTCCAATTGTCACTTTGATCACTGATTGTCCACACTGATTTTCTGTAAAACGTACTCATAGTAGAAACAGAATAAAAAGTAAAGAAAT
This sequence comes from Epizoanthus scotinus, assembly GCA_024757865.1. Classification (NCBI taxonomy): domain Eukaryota; kingdom Metazoa; phylum Cnidaria; class Anthozoa; order Zoantharia; family Epizoanthidae; genus Epizoanthus; species Epizoanthus scotinus. The sequence continues at coordinate 4,220 of JANUFV010066326.1, forward strand.
ATAGTCAGGGGAATAAGAGCTTAGTTGCATGCTACATGTATTCCTTTTTATGCTAGAAGTATGAAGGGAAATTATGAGAAAATTGTGACATTTTGACTGTACGTAGGTGATAAGCAAAGTTTCTGAATGATTTGTGACCAACAGGTGATGTGGCTTGGGTACCCTGGAACCAGTGGGGCACCGTACATGGATTATATCATCACAGACACCGTAACCTCACCACCTGAGCTTGCAGATCAGTATTCTGAAAAGCTTCTGTTTATGCCACACACGTTCTTTGTTGGAGACCACAAACAGATGTTTCCCCATCTGATGAAAAGGTTGACGATGGCAAGTGATCAAGTAATCCAGGAACAGACTCCTAGTGGCATAGTCTTGCACCCACGATCAGTTCAGGTTGACACTAATTTTGATCTGACGAAGAGAGTTGCTACACTTGTCGAAGAGAAGAGGGAGGAGTACAGAGGTTGCAAGGATAGTGGTGAGAGAATTCCCATCGGGGCAGCTGTTACGACGAGAGCACAATATGGCCTTCCCGAGGATGCTATTGTGTACTGTAATTTTAACCAGCTGTACAAGATTGACCCAGCAACTCTACAGTCATGGGTGCATATTCTCAAGGCTGTCCCCAACTCCGTTCTCTGGCTTTTGAGGTTCCCGGCTGTAGGAGAGACGAATGTGAAAATGCAAGCGCAAGCCTATGGGTTGTCACCAGAGAGAATTGTGTTCTCACCCGTCTCGCCCAAAGAAGAACATGTTCGCAGAGGACAGCTAGCAGATGTGTGTCTTGACACACCACTGTGTAATGGTCACACAACTGGAATGGATGTTTTGTGGGCAGGCTGCCCGATGGTCACTCTTCCACTGGAGACTCTAGCATCAAGAGTGGCAGCTTCGCAACTTACGGCACTCGGTGTAACAGAACTAGTGGCCAAATCCCGACAAGAGTACGAACAGATCGCCATAAGACTAGGTTCCGACCCCAGCTAGTAAGTAATGACTGTGATAAGAGTTTGTGTTGTGATCAGTAGTGGCTGCGGGACCTGGGTCACTTTTCTAGAGGTCACAAAATGAGTGAATTGTAGACATTATTATGGTATTTCATTTTACAAACCTGGAAAGTTTGTGATAAATCTAATGTGGGTGTATACAGTTGGATTATTATGCATTCATGTATGATGGATTTCTGATTGTGCATTCATGTTCATTCAGGGTTGACTAAATTTTCATATCTGTATTTATCTACATACTGGAATTATTTTGTTGAATGTGATGTGAATTTTTTTTATGTGATTGTATATTGCAAAATTTTTATTACAAGAGCAATCCCCTACAAAGTAACTGTGGGCCAAGAGAAAATCTTGGCCAGAGGTCAGTGAATTTCTGATTGTACACTATTGGTAAGCATTATTTGTTCGTGTTGCAGCTTAAAGAATATCAAGGACATAGTCTGGAGAGCTCGCTTTAGCAGCCCGCTATTCAATACTCGCCAGTACACACACAGTCTGGAGGAATTATTACTGCAAGCCTGGAAGAGATATGAGCATGGAAAAGAGGCTGACCATATATATGCATAAATCAGCTGGACACACAGACACTTGTATGAAAGTGACATTGCCAAACAATTGAATATGTGAAACTTTGCACATTTCTGTTGGGAGGATCGAAGCCAGTTTTTCCTTCAACATGAGTCAAGCTATGCTGCTGACCGTGATGGTGGCACGGTTTTTAAGTTATGAAAAATGTTAAGAGATTTTATTTTTCAGTGTGAAAAATGGATTTCAGATAACTGGTAAAGCTAATGGTTTGCTAGCATATATCTGAGTGGAGGGCAAAGACAATGTTTAAAAAGCTTTTATTATGAACTGCATTGTTGTAAATTATTATTGAACATGTAAATAAGTCGAGCAGAGCTAAGTTCATGGCCTGTCTCAAATCGAATTGAAATATGAGAAGTCATGATCTTGCCAAGTAGTTGGTGATGTGAACAGTGGAGATATTTGAAGTATCGGGGTTCTTGATTTCAAGAAGCAAAATGAAGGGATGTGAAATGTCATCAAGTTCTACAAGACATTAACAGTGGAGATATTTGAAGTATCGGGGTTCTTGATTTCAAGAAGCAAAATGAAGGGACGTGAAATATCATCAAGTTCTACAAGACATTAAAGAGTCTGAATCAATAAAGTTCATGTGGTTCTTTATTTGTTTTGTGAGTAAAAAGTGATAAAATTTGCAATTTGTTTAATTTAACCAAATTTCCAGAAAGTGCTAGGTAAACTATAAACTGAGGAGAAACAAATTGAAATTAATAGAGCAAAAAGCCGCAGAGATATGGGCCTTCTAAGGTAGAGACGTTCCCATACAAATGTATCTTATTTGACACTCAGTTCATACCGGTATGAACTAAGTGTCAAATAAGAGACATTTGTATGGGAACGTCTCTGCCTTAAAGGGATCCTCTCGTGAAAAAATATTTTTTACAGGTGAAAGGTATATACTTCGAGAGTCTGAAAACCGACTTTTTTAAAATTTACAACAGTATTATAGGGCTTTGTGCAGCGAGTCATCAAAATCACACTTTTTCAATTTGAAGGCAGCCATTTTGTGTGCAGTTGCTAAGCTGTGACGACAGTAGAACCACTCTCCCGCCATTTTGTTTGGAAATCTTTGAAAATGGCGATTTAAAGCATCAACCCACTTCTTTTGAATTCTTAAACGGTTTTCAGGACGAAGTTTATGAAAAGTTACAGTTTCTTGTTTGTGTTTTTTAATGGGATCGGCAGTCAACAGCAGCACAATACGCCATTTTCAACGATTTCTAAACAAAAATGTGGGGAGGTTGGTTCTACTATCATCACAGCTTAGCAACTGCACAGAAAATGGCAGCCTTCAAATTGAAAAAGTGTGATTTTAACGACTCGCTGCACAAACCCCTTACTGTTTTAAATTTAAAAAAATTGATATATCCCTTTCACCTGTGAAAAAAAAAATTCACAAGAGGATCCCTTTAAAAGACCATTACGTCGGCGGTTTTTTGTTCTATTAATTCCAAATTTTGTCTCAGCCTATAGTTCATCTAGCACATTTTGTAAATTTGGTTAAATTCAAAACTTTTCAAAATTCATTTTTTGATAACATCACACTTTACCACTCTAAACCGTAACAGAAGTAAGACTCACAGTTTTTTTGAAGACCATTGCCAGTTATGAAAATTAATGATAAAAGCAACCTTGTGTCCATGTCGATATCATGTAACAAACAGCTTTATTTTGTCACAATTGTGATGAAATTTCAAAAAAGGTTAGGAGTGTGCAATAATGGTGAATACGTCGACCGAAAAGAACTATAGGTTGCAAACAAGTTTTAAGAAAGATACGTCGAAAACTCAAACTTTGAGTAATTCAAACATGCAGTTATCATGTTCCTCAAATTTTATCATTTTCGCAGGACCATTATGTATTTGTTCTTAATTCTTTTAACTACCCAGTGTTCCTTTCGGTCGTAATATTCACTATTGCACACTCGACCTTTTCTGAAAATTGACCATAGTTTCATAAAATGCAAAATCCATTACTGAGATAACTTGTCTTGGCATATTATTTACGCATGACTGAATTTGTCCCAACCACAAGTATTTGCGACATGGCATGCGAACTCGCAGGAGTTTGTTAACAAAAGTGTCGTCACATTTCAAGTCACATGTCTTGAAGATATACTCCTAAATTATGCATCGCGGCATTCTGATATGGCTTCATTCAAGGCGTGCGACGTCGGGATAATACTAATAATAAACACTTTATTTACAGCACTTCCACTAGGTGGCTCTTCGTGTGATGTGAGTCAGAATGACAGCTAAAGAAATGCTAGATGTCACAACAAGAGAATTGCCATCAATTTGCCTACAATACTTGAAATTTTGATTCACATCATAACATACATTTAGGCGGCAACGATGCTTTCAAAGTAGGCTTTAACCCATTGTGCTAGCATAATTGTTGGCATAATGAGGGCAAAAAACATAATTTTTAAAAAAGAAACTGCTTAATTTTATCTCTTTTTGAAGCATAAAACTCAATTTTCTTACTATTTTTGTATGTTTGGTGTCTATTCTACACGGAATATAAAAACATATGAACCTATATTCGGGTAGTATGTTTTTTGCAATGCAACTTGGAGCTACGGTGCCGAGACCAACTGTTGCAAACCACCACTAAAATTATAACGATTTCAAATTTAGAAAACATGTAACATTGCTATTATTTGGAGTCATCATTGCGTTGCTCTGTACACAGAAACGTTTTCATTTTGTGAGCACATTTTTGAAAACCAAGAGCATAATTTGAGAATTTGGAATAATTTGACAAACTTTCGAGTACTGCTAGGAGTGTAATGGGACGAAGCCTCTTGTGTCTAAAATCGCGCGATTGCATCTGCGTATGTGTGTGGTGACCTGCGATTGCATCTGCGCATGTGTGTGGTGACCTGTGATTGCATCTGCGCATGTGTGTGGTGACCTGCGATTGCATCTGCGCATGTGTGTGGTGACCTGCGATTGCATCTGCGCATGTGTGTGGTGACCTGCGATTAGTATTTTCCACATGCGATAGCATCAAACCGCGATGTTTTGTAGGAAAAATTAAACGCGAGAAAAATCTTGTCGCAGACCACTGCACAAAGAAAGGAGTAATCATATCTTACAAGCCGTATTTACTCGATCACACGCGAGAACTCCAGAAGCGTTGATTTCTTTATTTTTAAACCGAATTTAATAATAATAATAATAATAATAATAATAAATTTTTATTAGGCACAGAAATTCAAAAAGTTAACATTTCGGTCAATTTGGCAAAGAAAGAAGCTGTTTAGCAATTTTTCATTAACTGTCAATGGTACGCGAAACTGTAAGCATTTTATTTTCTGTTACTGTTGTACAAAATTTATGGGCCATATATCTTCGTTTCATAGAAGCGAAAACGAAATCGTATTTGATATTTTGTTCTTTGGATCGAAAGCAGCTTGTGTTCAAATACCGATCGATGTCCTTGGTACGAGAGAACAGAAACTGCTTTCCGCCCTGTTCAAAGGTATCTTGAAGGCGCATTCAGTTTTAAACAACTTGCGCTGTATGTTTTCGCGGCATAAAAAATCGCAGTACTATTATCATCACCACCACTGTGGTCACATGAATTAATCAACACTTGCAGACCAGGACCCGCAATTTGTGGTATTTGTGTGTTGTAGTCAGATTGTTTGCTTTTAAAATTGGGTTTTAAAATATGGGAATTCTTGGGAATTCATTTCCGAACAACTATTATTCTTTTTAATTAAACGCACGCCGCCTTTGAAATAAACCGACGTTTCCTCTCGAATATTTAAACGCCCGACGCGTTTATTTATGTCATAGGGTTATTCGAGAGGGGCGTTTACTTGAGGGAAAAGCCATAGGGTGGTCTACATTGCTCTCTCTCTAACTGACAGAGTTATATTATTTAAGGTATCAGAATGGGTTTGAGTGAAGTATTTTTTCAAAAAATGAGTGTGGTTTGACATGTTTCTTTAGAAAACAAGCTTTCGTCTTGCAAAAAATTGATTAAGAAATATTTGTAAGTTTTCGAGTTACAATTACAGCGAAAAAAAAGGTTTTGCTTTCCCCAGGAGCCCTTCTTCAAGAAGAATTTTAAAATCGCTTTTTCCGCGATATTAAAAACACCAAAACTGATCAGCTGTAGGGGATCTCATCTCACAAAGTATTGGACGTATGAAGCTCAAAATTTGCACAGATGATGCTGAATATGTGTATATCTAAACCGTGTCAGCGTTTCCTTTTTTTCCATAGATTTTGGAAATATTTTACATAATTCAAGAGAGTTTAAGTTGTATCCGTGACTTAAACTTTGACGCTCAATAACAAAAGAAATACGCATTAATTTAGAAAACGCTGACACGGTTTAGTAGCTCAGGATGCGCTAATTCAGGCAGTATGTAAATCACTCTGGTGCGTTAATTAGTTTCTGAGTTCAGACATCGTCTTTCAAATCTCTTTGATTTTATCTAATCTCATAATAATAAATATTTATGGAATCGTTATTTATCAGGCTTTCAGAAAATGTATACTTTTATGGGGATTAAATGGAATCTTCAGGCGTTATTAAATACCAAATATGGAAATCACAGTGAAACAGCCAGTTAATGCCAAATAGATCCATAATTTTCCAATATAAACCCAACACATGCTGGAAGCAAGTGTTTTCCGATCATAAGTAACTTGCGCTGCGCAAGAACTATACGATAGCAAAACTCAACCAGATATTCAGGGCAGAATAAGTCCGTGTTAAACACTAAAAGTATTATTCAATACACCATATTCACACTACCCGGATCTTAATTGTGCAATTCTATTTACAATACCTCCAGTGGGGACTGTCACTACCCACTGCAAACCTAGAGATGTCAAAACAAAATCGGTTGTATTAACAGGGAATTTTACAGAAAATGTATCCTCGGTTAGAGCGCTTTCATAGTTAATATGGTGGCCGCGGAGGCCATTGGGATTCTAGATTTTGAACAAATGTTTTCAAATGCCCCCCTCCCTACTGAAAAGTCATCCTCCTACTCACACCTATAACCATTGACTACCTGAATTTTGGGGTACAAAACTAGATGTTTTCATGGAAACCATTTACATTATA
>JANUFV010066437.1:0-10906 GCA_024757865.1 Epizoanthus scotinus
TATTTAAATTAGCATATGATCTTTAATTTTTTACCAATATACTTTTTGTAAGGCGCTTAGAACATTCATGTATAGGCACGATATAAGTTTTATATATATATATATATTTACACCCTTCTAGTGCTTGGATATAATGTTATTATGTAGGAAACAAGTCAAAACAGGTACATTTATGCTTAAATCATTCAATTTCTTGGCACTGGGCACAAATTTGGGTACAGCATAGAAAAATGATAACAAATACAGTTGAGTTACTGACAGTTTTGGTAACACTGTGTGCTAAATATCATTTTGATGGTGATTTTTGCCTTAGTAGTTATATTTTTAATATTTTTAATACATTTTTGCATCAATAAGTAATGTAGAAAGTTCTTAATGTATACTTTCAAAAGTCTGAATCATTATATTTTGTTTTGGGAAGGCTGCCTTGCTTTACCATGAAACAACATTTTAAAGATGCTTTGTTTTGAAAGAAAAAATTAAAGATTGTATGTGTAGTGGTTTAATGGTTATTATATTTCCACATGTCAGGTTATCAAAATGTATTTACAAGAAATAAATTAAAGAATAAATAAAATCATGTGGAGGGTACAGTTTACAACCCTAGGGGGTTGGTCAAGAAATTCTACACCCTAATATAGTTAATCAACCAACAAACTAGTGTTTAGTCTGCATTAACAAGCCCTGACAGATTCTCATTTGGTGCATAATATACAGGGTCATCTATATTTAATGGTTATAAGCAATCTATGCAACTGCTTCATGGAATTATAATTGCTGTCATTGGCACAATAGAATGATCAGTGGTAGATAAGATAAACATCTGTTCTCATCTGTTCTCAACAGAAATGAACTTGTTTCCAACCAAGCCAGGAAATTAAACAAATTGAATTACTGTTTTTGAGAGACAAGAACATGTATTTTTAATTCGATGTTTTGTATTGAATGTAAATTAATAATTCATTGTAGTTGCTTTTTAAAACATGGTGGAAGAGATTTGAAAGAATGTTGATATTTTAAAAACCAGTTTCAATAATTTATGCATCATAATTTAGTTGTTTATATTATTTGGTTTGTTCTACAAAGTGAGTTTGTCTTATTTTTTCCTGTCAGATCAGAACTATTTGCTTTCAAGCACCATGTATGGTTAATTGAAACATTTCAGCCGGGCATTTTGTGTCAGCTGTTGTTACATGAATGTATATGTATCTACAGGAAAGCAAATGATCAAATCTTTCAGGCACTGACCCTGAGCCGGCAGTTATGCATGCATGTGACTGTATACATGTAGAATTATATATGATTGTGCTCCCTTGACGTCTAAACCAAATGGTAGATTTTAATTATGAATCGAAGAAAAGATAACTGTTACAGTTTTCCTGCATCTAAAGTATAATCATAATGTTTGTTCAAGTTTATGGCTTTTCCAACTCGTGTATTAGCACAATTCTTGTTGAGTATACTGGTAAGTTTAAGTGTGCTGTTTAAAGTATAGAAACTTCAGATATTAGAAGTTATAAAATTATGTACACTAGTTGTTTTCAAGATATTTACCATTAATTTTGTATCCAGTGAAACCTATCTATTTTTCATTTATAGAATTACTGAAGTTTTGTACAAATGTTTCATAAAATAATGTGTGGAATTTTGTCTGATATTTTGGTACATGTGCTTGTTCCATTGCTACATGAAATGTACATGTATTTATTTTTTTAGAAGTTTGTTCGATCTGCTAGGGTTTAAGTGATATTTTGTGCTCTATATGATAATCTCCTCAAAGTTATTACTCGGACACTTTCGTGTCTTTTTCGGGTTCCAAATGTGCTTTGGCTTCCGGAACTATACTTCCGATTTAAGTTTGGTTTGTGCTCCATTGCTTGTGGGATTGGATATGACGTATCTCCTTAACTGTATTCTGAGAATACCTTTTTAAAAAACATGTACGTTACTATATAGTTGTCCACGGTTTATATCTCATCGTTGCCATGATTGCTTTAGCTTGTAGGATGTGTGTTATGGGCAAATTATGATTGTTTGTATTCCAAGTTCTGTGCATGCGTTTTGTCAACTCGAACTGACCAGTAAACAAACCAGATCAAAGTATATACCATTTAAGGCCCGAGTTAGGCTATCCCTAGCCTCTTGTTGTTATTAATATTGCATTATCTCAATGGCAGTTGAATGATGATGATCATAACATTTACTGTTTGACAAATCCATGTATGTGATGTAAGTTGTGTTTCATTTGCTTAATATTCATTTTGTACTGTCATTGTTTGGCAGATCTTCCTACGTCCTTGTCAAATTACATTGACAGCAAACAGCGTGGAATCACTGGAGCCAGACGAGGAGCGATCAAGTGGGCCATAGCCAAAGACTCGGACTTCCAGGAAGGTAGCTATTCCTGTTAGCTATACTCTGACCTGCATGCCAGCACTGCTGCTAGTTACAGCAGGGCTTGAAATAGGAAAAAAATTGGACTGAGTGCCAATTTGTTTTGCACGTCGCTATTTCGAGCCCTGTGCAAGCATGTATGTTACTTTATAGTGATAAACCCATAAATTGCTAAATGGTTGATTACGTTGATAAAATGCCAAATAGACTAGACAGTGCTTTGAAATCTCTTAAAAAAATAGTCAGAGTAAATATTTTGTGTTACCTATTCCTACCACTGAAAATAATTCATGTTATAATTATTATTGTAAGTTCATTTTATGACTGTTTGCTGCTGCAGTACTAGTATTTGGTTCATTTCTAGTGAAAAAAGCAACACATCCCTGGTCCAGCTGGTATTTAATAATAGTTACTAACACCATATAAAAGATTCATTTAGGAATATTCACTTTAATATTAACCCTTATCCTGCTGAAGACAATTTTGCTAAAGCCAAAAACTGTCCTAACTTTTGAAGTAATTGACAAAAACCCATAAAATGACCACTCATTTTGTATGTCTTGTTGAGCAGGAGTGTTTGGTGTTACTTGTTTCTTTAAATTGATGAGTTTGCAATTATCATAAAATTTGAAAAATGTTAGATTTTGAAAATTCAGCAGGACAAGTGCTATATATTATAATAGATGTCGACTTTACAACTGAAACATTATCAATAGTGGTATCTTGTCATGGCTAGGGACACATGCACTAGACAGTTGTGATGGCAGTCCAATGTTCAATCTACTTAATTAAATATTAATTTAATGATGCATTCTCTTTCACGACATGTATGTTCATATACTATTTTTGCCTTACAACTTACCGTATTGTGATGTGTTTTGGGGGTTATACAATGAGGAATGGTAAACAGTGTTGAGAACAATATGATATTAATTACTAATTAGAATACCAGTAGTCATGGAAAAAACTAGATCAACATAACACAAACTCCAATATTAGAATATTCCAGTATTGTGCAGTATCTATTGTTATTAATCTATGTAACTATGTAATAATACAAGGTCTGCAATATGTATATTAGTCTTATTATGTTTGTGACTGAAGTTTGTCCATGTACTTTTATTAATATATGAAAATCATGTTCAGTTTTTCAAGTGAAGTAAGTGAATTAGTACACAATCATGAAAATAAGTGAGAAATGGATTTCTCTCAAAATGAACAATGAATGATAATGAGTTGGGAATAGAGAGAGAAATATGTTCCTTATATAGATGAGAGTTTGATTACATAATTGCTCTTATGGTAATTAGGGGTATATAAGTGTCCAGTGATTGAGTCAGTTCATTGTGGTTATGGCTCACATACTGTTTAGTTTATTTAATATGAATTTTATATCTGCCTGTGTGACTTGTAGACATGCTGTTATAGTGATAATATATATAATACCGTGGGCCTGGAACCCATCACACATTTACATTTACATTATTATTACTATTACTATATTAGTTAGCTATTATTCTTAGATTGTTGTAATGCACAAGTGAAAATTTTATATTGATAACTGCGCAATATAAGTTAATAAATTATTATTATTATTATTATCACTGCAACATATTGCTGTGTGTTTGTTGGGACTCGAGGGAATATCAAGAATATATGTTTACAAGTCAAGGCAGTTTTTAGGGACAATTATTATTGAATTAGTGGGGTCATAATTTATATATTCAAGACAAGCAGTACTTTATAATAGAAATAATGGTAATTGTATAGTTATAAATGAGCCAGATTTTGGAGTCAAAGTTCCTCCTGTAATGCAAAAATCTTATAGTCTGGATGCTCTTGTTTGCAGTAGAGAGCAAGTGTGTCTTCAAGTATGTCCAAGCTAGAACCCAGTCTATCAGGGCAGTCAGCCAGCCCCTTTATGTTTACAATCCGTACCTTGCGGTAAGTTATTTTGGATGCATTGCGACAACTTGAGAATTTGTGATCCCTCTGAAGAAGTGCATTGTTTGTACTGTGGCATTCCTAGGCATTTCCTTGGCATTTTCTGATTGTTAGCCTTGATGCTTGTAAGTGTTGTTCAGATATTCAATGTACAGACCATGACCCTAGGGTCAAAACCATAGGCCCTGCTTCATGTACATACATATAATGTATTGTGCTGCATATTGCTAGGCTAGTGTACAGTACTTAGTCACTTGTTTGCTTAATACTTTAATTGTTGATGCAAAGTCAATTTGTAGGAATGGTAGAATGAAATTACTAGTATTAGGAGGGATGTAGATTGAAGCCGGTAGCTGGTAAAAATAACCCGCTGGAGCGATGATTTTACCGGCTGAGAAAAAGATGTATGCCCCCAGACCTTACTAGAACCTCACACTTTTAGGACTCAATTACCCGCCTATAGCAGTCAAATTTCCACCTGTTTGAAATCTTAGCTACATATTCAGTCTCTGATTAGGCACTAAAATAAGGGGAAAATACATTCTTGATGATTGTGCTTAGTGGAGCAATTCCATAGATGTGTGTTTCCTGACCCTGCAGGTTCAACCTGGTAGTGGGCCAAGAGGTTCACTCGTTCCTGACGTCCCACTCCTGGAATTTTCTGTCTCTGAGTTGAATGCCCATGGAATAAGGAAGAACATATTTGGCAAACCTAGTCCATATGTCAAGTTGTCAATCATGCCAACAAGACGGCATAGAAGATCATGGAAACATTACCATGGACAAATAGCAAAGACCTCTTCCCAATCAAGTACTATTAATCCAGTCTGGGCAAATGAGGTTAGTCTAAATGGTTCCTCAAGAGGATTTCACAACAGGTGACAGTAGGCATTTTGTAAATGGAAAATATTGCAGACCTGCCAACTCTCACACTTTTTTCACACATACATTCTTAGGTTGTTTTGGTGTTTTTTTTCCTTGTTTTTTTTCTATTTTTTATTATTTTTCAGATGTTTCTTTCTCTTCTACTTTCTCCTCATTTACTTATCAATCATATTCAATCAAACAATAGTTCTGACTACCTGGCTCGTTTAGCCACAATTTTATGATTACAGAGTGCCTGTCTCTTTCTTAATGAATAATTATACCGGTAACATTGATTTATAATCATAATTAACTTGTTGTTTACTGAGGTGAAATAAACATAATATATTCTTGTTGTTGTTGTTGTTGTTGTTGTTGTTGTTGTTGTTGTTGTTGATACTTTATTTTTCCTCTCAGTCTCCTGACAAGAAGGAATGTTGTTAAGGACAATCTTTAATTTTGTGTAATAATTTTAGACTTGAATGGGTACATTAGATATGAATGGATACTTTTTTGTGCTTGCAGGAGTTTGTGTTTTTTGCTTGTGCCGAGGACCAGCTTGAAGTCGAAGTAAGGAACAAGTTCTCTGGTACAAGACCAGCATTCAGTCGGTTTCTGGGAAAACTGATTGTTCCATTAAGTGATATATTTGAGTATGGAAATAACAGGTACAGCACAGTTATATTTAGAACTTTCCAAAATTTCCAAAATTTCATAAAAAGCCATATTTATTTTGATTTATATTTTTTGCAATTTTACAAGTTTGATGTCAGTAATGTATTTTTATTAGTAGTATCTTAAACTTTTCTTATTTTGGCTAGTCAAGTATACTTTGTCTTCGGGTGTGTTATTTTAGGCTGAGTTGAAGGGAGAAGCACTGAAAGAATTTGACATTTATGTGTTCTCCTTGTATTTTGCATGTTCTTTTTTGAAGAATTTTGGGTAACAATGGGATTCAATATGAAATCACATAAATTAAATAGTATACGTAGGACATTTCATTGTTACATGTAATGTAATTATCTAATTTTCTCGATTTCATAAGTTCAAAATCACAAAATATTGGGCAGGTGTAATTTAAGTATAATAAGTTAAATTGTGAAGTGTGAAGATTTGGTGACATGCTGGAAGAAGTATATAATAGCTAAAATGATTATTCATTGAATCGTTATTATCGAATGTCATGTAACATGCCTCATCCCAAATCTAGTTTCACTTGCTTTTCACTTGTATCAAATTGTTCAGTTGTGCTCTGCATTTGTTCTCAGCATGTGCTTTGCATTTGGAATACCCTTAGCACTCCCCAGACATTCCGCTATTTGAACAGATCTGTGAATCATTAGCTACATGACCCCCAATAACTGCTAGTACCAATGTCATATAAAGATGCCATATCAATTATGGCATCTTCATTTGACACTTTGCATTGAAATCAAGTTATAAAAAATGGTTATGGTATCTTCATGGAAATCTGTTGACTTGTGTGTACATTAAAACATTGTTTCCATTGATAGCTTGTTCTCTTGTTAACAGAGCTGAGCCAGTAAGCAAGCCACTTGCAAAACGAACACCTACTGACCGGGTACAGGGAACACTGTCATTGACCATTAACGCCATTGGACAGAGTAGCGAGTCTAGAAATCAGCAGCAACAAGGTACAATAATATTTATTGTCTCACTCTGTTGTGTCCTGTATTCAGCATTGGGTTATAATATGTAGTAGTATGACTAATGTTGTTTCACAGTAAAAACCTCAACGTGCTTAGTGGTTACAGGATATGATAGAGTTATGTTTTGTGAAAATCCCGTTTGCACGCTCTGTTTAAGCATTTTCCCTGGGATGTTTATATTAAATACAATGAAACATGTTAAAATAACATACATGTATGTTATAATTTTTCAACATTTCTTCTGATAAGGATTAATATATTTTGATATCAAACTATAAACTAAAACTGGGCTGGAAGAGTTAAACACACGCTCTTCATGTATTGATTAAATGCAGACTCTACAATTATAATAGATATTATCAATAAATTGTTTATTTTCATTCTTATATACATACTCACTACATGTAGATAGTGGCAAAGGAGCTCATATCCAATAAATTCAAACTAGACAAACAATTTTATGTCAACACAAGTGAGGAAGATTTCTTAATATAACACTCTAATCCCGGCATTAATAAAACAATCATGTTTGACATGATTTCTAATTACAACAAAGTACATTTGTGTAGAGGTACAGTGTAGTTTGGTATGAGCAAAAAATCATCAACAATACATTACACAGTTTTTATACTGTATAATTTATACATTGTATTAAAGTTACTGAAGTCAACATCCCTATTCCTTTTTTCAGATGGGCACACAGATTCACAACAAGAAAACATCTCTCCAGTTCTTGTACATCAAGCGAATGCACGAGCACTATCGCCATTAAATCCTGAACTTGCTTCATCGGCACCAAACATTCTTCAGCCTTTAAACCTAAACTTACGTAGTAGTTATCCATTTGCTATTACACCGTCGCCAACTTCACCTTATGACACAATCGGCCGCAGTGCCGCACAAGATGCTATTTGCAGACGGAGTCTTCAACCAAGAGAGTCTCGACCTTTCTCTGATTTCTACGCAGAAGAATTCATTCCCCTGGATGAAAACGTAGTGAGATCCCCATATAATACACACACTCTTGACTCTCAACGCCAAATAAGTGGCTGTGGTGGCAACCTGGAAAATAATTACACAATGAACGGTATCCTAGAACAGAGTGAAAATGCGGTTGAAAATGGCCCAGCAGATATAAATGTTTTAGATGCTTCAAATAGCTCAACAAATGATCAAGATGGTAATGATTCTATCGATGGCGCTGCAGCTGAAGATACCACAGTTGTTGCCATGGAAACAGCAGCTAGTAGTGACCAGGTAGTCACTCCATGTCGACAACAGCAGCAGCGAGAAAGTCGAGGAAGCATTGAACTTACAGAGGATTCACCCTTGAGAATTATGGAGGAAAGTGACATTGCCCATGAGCAGGAAACAAACAATATGTCAGAAGGAGAAATGGAAGGAAGTGTTGAAGATGACGTAGAAATAGGTGTTAGTGAAACAGAGGAACTTACTGAAATAGAACAACAAGAAAGCATGGATATTGCTGAATATGTTAGTACTATGAATGGTGGCGAGTCTTCATCTGCAAACTCGTCCTCAACTAGTATTCAAAATGAACAAAATGGATCAGTGTACCAGGAAAGGATATCATATATGCTTGATGAAGCAATGTCTGATTTGGATCAGCGAAGTGCCACACCACCACTCCCTGGGGAAGGTGATGTGCGATCAGCTCTGTCTCCTCTTCCAGAACAAGTCTCTTCCACTGTGTCCCGGCAAGAACCAAATTGTGTCCATGGTCCGACAGTTGCTTCCACTTTAATGGAGTCAGATTCAAGTGAAGTGTCTAGTCTCACAGATAGCTTAGCATCACACTTGGGTGTAACAGACAGCTCTAATGCAAACCTTGCTTCAGAGAATAGAGAAAGATCTGCTTTACTTTCAAATTCAACAAGGTTTGATTCACTAGATCCACCAGCTAACTCGACTGCAATAGGTTTAGGTTGTCGAAGAACTTTAACTTATGACTCACAAAATGATCATTCTGTGTCATTGCTTGAAGCAGTTGAACAAATTGTTGGTGAGAATGCTAGAGGAACAGTTGAGAATGGAGATTCCTTGCGGTCTAGAATTACTGTACAAGAGGCAGAACCCATGTGCTTAGACGTGACATCGCTACAGACTGTATCGACAACTGACATGCTGGTGACTGCACCTTCAACATCCAGAGCAAGTTCTAGTGGCTCATCTTCATCTCGAAGTCCACAATGCCTTTCAGGCAGTGATGCAAGCCCACAGCAAGGCAGATCCATGCATTCGTCAAAACGCATATCACGTGCCAAGAGTGACCCTCAGCGCTCTTCGCCAAAGTCAAGAAGGTCTGAGAGAGGAAGGCAAAGGGAAAGAGAAAGGGCTGCATTTGGAACTGAAAGGGTAACAAGGTTGGCAATAGAAAATAGTTCTGAATCTAACAGGCAAAGAACAAGATTGCAAGAAGTTGCACATAATAATTCCCCTGTGGCCCTGGCCAGGCGTGTCTCCTTACCAACACGAACAGTTGCAGTCGCAACACCAAGCATGTCCACCACAGATTCAGCGTCAGACCCAGTACTCGTGGCAGAAGCAGTGCCTTCAATTACTGCTGCAGTTACACCTGTGATGTCACCAACCCTGTTCAGTGATGATGATTCCATGGCAAGTGCTGCAACAATGCTGTCTTTGAGAGAAGCAAGTTCTACAACAGTTGTGGCAAGGCCTGTGATGTCAGGAAGAGCAGCGACAGCTGATGGATCTATGCAAGCATTGGGACTTGGTGCAGTAACTGAAGGAAGAGCAAGGGCAAGCACCATGCCAGTTGACACCGACATGGCAGCTTTATCCTCGGATCAGTCAGGTGTGATATATGCCATGGCTGTGCCAGCAAGTCCCATAGCTAAGGAGAATGGAACTGGCAGTAACAAAGGTGTGCCAGAGCCTTCACGGGATACTATTTCATCACTGTTGAAGTCGTATGTGAGGACTGCACATATTTCGCAGACACCAAGTGAGCCTGGACATTCTAACGTGCTAGAGGCTGGTGCACACCCTGTAGAGGCTGTGGCACATGGCCATCGGCAAATAAGGTCTGAAAGTGGTGAAAATGAGATGGATGATGAGCGCCGGCCACCTGTACGACCACGGAGGTCATCACGGCAGCGCCAACGGCAACAGCCGCAGCAACCGCAGCCTGTTCATTTACAGATACAAGATGAGCAGCAGCAGCAGGCACAGCCACAACAAACTACTGATGTCCGTACTAACCCCTTGCCGCAAAGTAAGTGTGATAACTACAGGGTTCGTACAGGCCCTGGATATCCTGGAAAACCCTGGAATTTTAAGATTGTGAAGGTGTACGAACCCTGTAACTAGTATGTACAATGTACATGTAAGCTTCAAGGAATGGTTGGGGGTGGGGTGGGTGGGGAGATGTCAGAGAAGGAACATCATGGGGAAATGACAGTCACATTTATGAGCAGTAGCAGTTACAACAAAGTACGCATTGTGTACTATAATGATGCCTTGCTGTCAAGGAAGGACAGAGTGTGCTAGACAGTACATTTAAGCCTCGAGGAATGGTTAGGAGTGGTATGAGGGAGTGGGGAGGGGGAGGGGAGGATGTCAGAAGAGATACGTGAAGGAGAGATGACAGTCACCTTTAATTTATGAGCAGCAGCAATTACAAGGATGCCTTGCTGGACATCAAGGAAGAGCAGTGTGTGCTAGACAGTACATTTCAGCTTTGAGGAATAGTTGGGGTTAGGGTGAAAGCAGTCAGAGATGGCAAGTAGGTGCAGTATGTGAGAACAGTTAAAGGACAAGTCCCACCTAAAATAACATCGTGATTTTATTATTGTATCTGATTCTAATCGTAGAACTGATCACTGTGATGTAAATTTCATTGTTCTGCAACAAATAGTTGTTGTTATATTAAGAGTTGAAGTTTGGATTTTTGACGTCATAAGTGTGGTTCATTGAAAGAAACAGACTGAATAAATTGTGTTTTTCTACGATTTTGGTGTCCAAAAAAAGGAAACAGTACCTAAAATCATTGT
>JANUFV010066548.1:0-10898 GCA_024757865.1 Epizoanthus scotinus
AACCCCCACCACCCACGAAATCAAGTGATTCGTCTCTAATATAGTTTGTATTGACCTTGTAACATCATCTTTTGCGACTTCGCATTAAATTGTACTAACGCAGAAACGTCGCCGGGCGAAGAATTCGTTGTTTTTGGTCGAGGTTTCAAGCCTGTTCTAACATCTATAAACTCACGTTCGAACTCGAACTGTCATTTAATTTAATCATAACGCGATTTGTGAGTTTACCATGTTTAGCAGATTTTGGCCTTTGTCATCTTTTGTGACGAAGGTCACGGGTTATTAAAATTCAATTCTCGCTTTCATATGTTGGGAAAATTGGTTCAGACGATAGAGGATTGTTTCCCGACTATCCAATATGTTCCTAAGTTAGAAAACAGGATAGAGTAAATGTTCACGATCATCTGAGATAGTCGGCGACAAAAGCAGGAAAGTAGAAATCCTGTATATTTTCCTGACGTGTCCAGATTTCTACAGTAGCCGTCGACGATAATTTCGAAACATAAACTGCATCGCTCTGCCACATTGCCGATATATTTATGTCTCTCTATGTGTCTGTTCCAGTTGACTCACTCGATAGTAGCGCAGACTTGGTAGATCAGGCTCTTCAGAACCATGGCGCTAGCACGGACGACCAACAATCTTCCGAGATCGATGGCTCGCTTGGATCTAGTATAACTGCTGATCATGCGCAAGACGAAGATATCGACAACAATGCAGATGCATTTGCTGCACCTCAAGTAAGAAGTACACAATATTTACTAAACTAGTTTATGGATGCTACCCTCGAACAAATCCCTCATTCCACTAGGGCAGCTTATTTGAGAGGAACGTTGGATTTGAAAACAAGTTGAAAAGTTGATGTGAGATCCATTAAAACTTGCCACTCATAATAATAATAATAATAATAATAATAATAATAATAAATGGCATTTATAGTGCGCGTGTTCCATAAAATGTTAAAATGTTCATTACATGGCTGTCAATGATAATTAAGAAAAATCATTTTTGAAAAGGTGTGTCTTAAGTTTCACTCATAGTGTCTTGTACAAGTTTTAAACAAAGCTAAGAGTGGTCACTGCGCTAATCATTGAAGTGAACAATGAGTGGAAAATGATTGGCAAACCTTCTATGTTTGATTGAACTGAACTGAAAATGTTGTTATTGATTACGTTCCAGTTTATTCTAACGCATGTGACATGTGACATTGTAGCTTAGCAGGTACTACTTGTCAAAATACACCAGTGCTCTCATATCATGAAGTATGTTGTATGCCTCTAAAGTACCCTATGAATAAACGCCTCCTCAATGACCCTGTATGTTCCATACTATTTCCACAAAATGAAGTTAAACATGTACATATTCCTCTCAATAATTCCTTAGAGAACAGTCTCTGAAACTGTAAATGTTCTTTTATTGTTTTTTAACCAAAACAGCCATTTGGCAGAGACATATTAAAGTCTTCTTTTATATTTTTTAGTATTTGCAGTATTGTTTTGAATTCGCATTGATAACCGTTAGTTTGTAAGTAATATGTTCACACTCTGACTTAATTAAACAATGCCACAATTATACAAACCAGTACAATTATGACCACTTTCCTTGCAGAATAACATATATTTAGTATAGGTAAGAACATGCAATATTACCATCGCTAGCTGGGTTGGTGGCAAAACGCTCATCGCATTGATTGGCATGTATGACCTTGATCTTTCCATCAACAATGGTCCTCACCAGTTCACTTGGGAGGATCACAAGCTGATTATAGAAAGCTTTCTCAGTACAATACTACAAAACAAATGTACAATTATCCGCAGTATGTCAACTTGGCGCATGCGCAAGTGCTTATTGTTACAATTGTGACCCTTACATGACGCAAAATGTGGAAATATTTGTCTTTGGAAAGGTAAGATATATGACCAATTTTTCCCTCTTCTTACCTCATAACGTAAAATGTACGAAATCGTACAAAAACGGAAAACGAGCATCCATAATTTACAAAATGGAACAATCTAAAATATAAATATGGGATTTTTTTATAATTGTCAAATGACTAAAAATTAAACCAAATACTGCGATACTGGATTAAAGCTGCAAACTCTTGACTTGTCAAAATGTTTTTTTATTCTTACCTTAGGTGTCTGTTCAATGATAATTTCATGAAATTGCAACGAAAAACATTTTAGTTCACATAAAGTAGTGAATACAATCTTAGTAAATGTTTCCACCGGCTCGCACGCTAGCGACATATCTAGGATAACTACTAATCTAAAGTCAAACCTGCCGTAGGTGGAAATATCAGGCAAGGTACCAAATAGTAACAACATCGACCCAGAGACCGAGGAAGGAATAGACGGCAGTAGAATGTTCTCGAACGCCGGCACATTGAACAAATTCGAGGCCTCCAAGCCAAAATACAGCCAAGCCTCGGCACGTGCACACGTGGCAGGTGAGCACTTTAGTGTCAAAAATCTGCGATGACAGTCATAAAGTCCAATTTGCCAACCATATAATTTCACAGTTTGAATTGGTAACTACCATAATATAAATTATGGATTAATTAACTAGCATGTAACTAAGAATGTAACTAAGACTAGGAATAAGATGAGGAAGGGTATGAATCGGTGTTCCAGTCCATTTTAGATCAAAAGTAGCCTGGTTCAGATAGGATCATCATACCGTAAAATCCCATATTAAACTCCCCCTCCCCCGGTTATAAGCCCCTTCATAAATAAGCCCATCTACCTGCTAACATAATAATAGCGCGGTTATAAGCCCCACCCCCTGAATATAAACTCCGAATCTAAAGGAAAGTTAGGAAGCAAAACTGCAAGTGATCACACTATAGAATGAGCTACTAATAGCATTACAGGTATTTCTATCACAAAGTGCATTTCAACTGTTCATTTAAAATACATTTTAGCAGAACTTATACAAGTCCAGGGATTTAATGTGGGATTTTACGGTATATACACAATACACAATGTTTGATTCAGATTTTTGTTTTATCACTTACAATTGTGCAAACTGAGATTCAACTGAACAAGCCTGTTGACATATACTTCTAAACAGTTTCGGCGGCGAAATAACACTAATAACAACGAAAAACACTTTATAAGCTGAATATATTTCATCATAATTATAGGCTCAACTCTTACCAAATATTTGTTTGACTGAAACTGAATGGACAAGTATGTCTTAACACACATTGTGTACATCACAAGTTTAATTGTAATCATTCAGTTCCATTAAATACACGTAAAATTAGACTATAAGTTAATCCTGTTGTATATTGTTTTAATGTAACATAAACATTACAGTGTTTTTAATCTATGTTGGTAATTTTTTCACTAATACTACACCCACACCAACATACTGGTTTCTGATTAGTTGTTTGACTGTGAATTTTTCCTTAATATCATATCATAAATTCTCAATAGCACATGTGCTATTAAAACACTAATTGGCACTGTTATTCGAGAGTTTTGCTGGCAGATTCCACATTCAACCGCACAAAAAAAATTCTCACATTCACCAAAAATATATTATCACCAAAAATATATTTTTTTTGTACGTGTGCTATTAATAGAAAACACCGCCGTCCTTCTCGAAAAATACCTGTAGCATTTTTCATTAATTCTTCTCGAACAGGCTGTTTCCTATACTATTCCTATACTATAACAGAGTGTTTCCTAACTAACTAACTAACTAACTAACTAACTAGCTAACTAACTAACTAACTAACTAACTAATTAACTATCTAACTAACTAACTAACTAACTCACTAAATAACTAGCTAACTAAGTAACTAACTAACTAACTAACTAACTAGATAACTAACTAACTAACTAGCTAACTAACTAACTAACTAACTAACTAACTAACTATCTAACTAACTAACTAACTAACTACTTTTCAGTGTGATAATGACCACGTCATCCATCTAACAACATGTCCGATGAATACTCCAACGAACACTAAATGACACTGTACAACCACGTCGTTTCCCATCACGTCCAACAGGATTGTGTTTTGTACCACGACAGACAGTAACTCCAAACAAGATGTATCAAACTACATAATTCGTAATAGTGATAACAAAGTTTTCACAGTTTACAATTGAGACAATTGCTGTAATAATGGTGTCAGTCAGTGGGAAATTTCCTAGCGTATTCACCATTTTTATCAGCATGATTGAAACTTATTACTGTGATCGAAATGACAGGGTAAAGTCAAGTTTATTACTCAGTAAATATGTTACTAAACCAATACGAAGAACCAAGGGCAACAGAAGTAACAAGCTTAACAGACAGTGACAACAAGAAACTGACACCAATTTTAGTTTCACGACAAACTGATCCCGCTAACAATCGTATGTCTCATGGTATTAATTTGAAAATTATTTCACTTTTCAAAAAACTTTTCTGTTTTAATTGGTTTTAGGGGTGCTGTCTCAAGCAGTGCTTAACAACAACACTGCGGCCATTCAAGATTACAAACAACTTCTCAATGGAAATATGGCAGCTTCAAGTCTTCCTCCATTGAATTATGGAAGCTCAACATCACTAGAACAAGGAAAACTTCCACCTCTGTTGACTGGGGCGGAGAACGCACAACAATTCTTTCATCCACTAGCAAATAGTCACCCTCTTCCGCCACTCAATCACGGAAAGGAAGCATCTGCTGTTTTATCGACGTCAAATCATGGAATTGAGACCACAAAGGATATGCCTTCACAACAGTATTATCAAAAACCACAAGTGGAAAATGTACCACTTAACCATGGAAGTACTAAGGCATTGAACTTACCACCTATTCGATTAAGTGGCAAATCTAAAACTGAAACATTGCCATTTGTACCTTCTGGGTTTAAAAATTCTCAGAATTTACAATTCTCACGGAAATGGAGAATTCCGTCCAGTACAACGAACAGACAAGCAGAATTGAAGTCTTATTTAAATCATAATGGCCAAGCCCAGGGCATTTCCGTGCCACTTTTGAACTACAATAATGGTCAGAAGGATAACTCGTTATTATCAAGAACCTCCCCTTATAGAAGGATATACCGACCTTTAAATCGAAAATTTCTAAATCCTATAGTAAAGCAAATCCAATCACAGTTTACACCTTTTAGTAAAGTGAACGGAAATGCTAAGACACAGAACACACCGTTCCTAAATCAAGACGTGAACCAGCCTCCGAAATTACTATCACTCATGCAAGATAGATATAATGCAAAGACGTTTTCTCCTCAGAATAATCCCAACCAGGATTTGGCGTCTTTCAAATCATTACTTAGCAAAACTAATCCGCCAGATGCTTCATATCTGAATTTTGACCTCAACCAAGCACCGAAAGTTCCTTCGTTAACATCAAATATAGCACAAACTCCTACAAAAGAACAAAACATACCTTTTCTTAATCTTGATGTAGTCCAACCTCATGGTAAGGGATTCACCGGAACTCAACAATTACCTTTCAGCTCATTAAATTATCTAAACAATGATCAAATAGGCAGCGGTTTACAGCCAGATATTGGTGTTGCTGACACGTCGAATGTGTTACCATCGAGGACAGGAGAAACCGTAACAAGTGGAAACTTTGAGAACATTCTGCAGCCGCCTCAAACACGTGCCAATATTATACAAAGTGGAATTCTATCTCCTTTAAACCGGGGTGTAACGATGCCTTTGCAATCAAAGGGTAAGATACCGGTTGGGTATATGACAATAGATGGTCACAAGAAACCGCATTTTTCGAGTCAACCTTTTTGGGATTATGGTAAAACCAACTTTCATGACACACTTCAAATGAATTCGAAGATGGATGGACCAGGGAATGTTAATACATACGATAACACAAGGCATCCTATTTCTGGGATGTCCGAAAGGTTTTATGGAAACAAGAAAGAAAATGCTAAATCTTTGTTGCAAAAGCAAAATTTGTTATCTTTATTCAATAATTACAAACCGCCATTCGATTTTCATTCAGCTTTACATCAATTGAAGGTAGCAGATAATGATTTACCAACGCTTAATCATGGAAAAAAGCAAGAAGCGTTTCTGTCTCCATTGGATTACGATGTAGCAGAACCTGAATTCGATAGACTTCCTCTTCGAGCCAGTGAAAGAAAGAGCACAGATCCTATTTCTACATTGTATGGAGTAAAAAACGAGAATGGAGAAACGAGAATTCCTAATTCTCTTCTCTCTCCCAAACCGCAATCTAAAACAGTTTTTGAATCATATCCCAATATTTTAACAACTGATTTGGAAAAGTCTCCTAAAACCTCAAATAGAAAAATACAGCGCTACTTAATGAAATCAGATTCACAAAGGGCGAATAAACTGTTTGACACTCCTCCACTAGATTCGCCTACGCGAGGTGGTAAACTACTTCAAAATCAACAACTTGTAAATTTTAGTAGACCGATAGAAAAAACATTTCCTTATTTTCCAATGAACTCAAATAATGAAAGATTAGAGAAGTTTTCTACAATAGACCAACACTTTGAGCCAGTTTCATTCAAGTCGGATAATATGAACAAGGCTGAGATGCCTTCGCTGCCAGTATTGACAACAAATCAAGATAGTACAACCTGGCCACAAATTGAAAGTAACTCAAATAGCAACAATCGTCTTTCAAAGAAGCCGTTGTGGAAACCGTACCAGAAAAATATGAATTCCAACTTTTTGCCCAAAAACAACAATAACAATGATCCTACTAGTACTTATACGTTTAAGACAGATCCAAATTCTGTTTTAAATAACAATGATGGGAAATTTTATTTTAATAACAAAAAATTTAAAGGTTTAATTTCAAACGATATCAAAACACCGAATTCTATACCGTACACCAGTACAATGGACAATGCCGAGAGATCTGGTTTGGATCAACATAATATGTTAAACAACGGTTTTCGTAATCTAAAAAGTAACAATTACCTATACCAGCACTTTGGTGAAGGTTTACCTAATGTAAAGTTTAGCAAATCTGGAATTTCAACTGTTAATCCTAAAACAGCAAACAAACAATTGCTGAATAACTCTGGTAAAAGAAGCCCCTACAATTATAATGTTAATCGTCAGAGATTAAACTTACCTAAGTTACTTCCTACTAATCAAGAGTATAAGTATAATTACTCATCTCTTAATAATATCTACTCCCCGTTAAAGAGTAATCAAAGTAAATACTCACCAGTAGAAATTAACCCGATTAAACAGAACCCCTACTCAGAACTAAGAAGTAACCTGCATGCAATCTCTCCCCCAAAACTAGGCGCACGCACCAAGAGTTTTGAAAGCTATCCTCCCCCAGAACCATTAACGCATGCGCAATCCCCCAAAGATGTCGATTTCTATCACTCGAATGTAGCAGAAAGCCCGAGCGCTAGGTATCAGGTTACGACGGATGCTTATAACAACTACTTACCGCCACTTAACCACGCTACAAATGAAATACTGCCCCCTTTGAATCATGGGGGATTGCCGCCACTTAATCACAAGTTCACGTCGGAGAATGGATATAGCCAGGAGGAACAACTCACAGGTACAGTAAAGTATTAGCCTGGTCTTGGCAATTGCTCTAGTTTTACAAATAGATGAATAGGTCAAAGTAGTTTACTTCTTTAGGGCAAAAACTTATTTCTTAGCATTTTAGTATATATAATATATCTCGAAATTTGCTGGTTTTTCAGTAAAATAAATATATTCTCATTTGACTCTGGTCTTTCAAAATCCGTGTTATTGTGCATTGTTAGAGCAAACAAAATGCAAACAACAGGCCCGTTCGCACACCAACAATATTGTGAAACAACTTCTTTGTTTGCGTTTATCGTTCGTATTTAATAAGAAGAATCAGATGTAATATGCAGACAATTTATATGAACGTTTTCAGAAAAATACATCATCTTTGTTCGTAACAAAGAAGAAACCTATGAAGCAGTAGTTAGACAGAGCAATTGCATGAAATAAACAGCGCCAGCACTGTCTTGCCAATTGCAACTGGTTCGTGCTGGAGTTGGGTATATGATATAACACGCTTGCAATTGGCTATATAAAAGGGCGGGCGACACTTTAAACAGGTACCCGAATCCTACAATTGGCGACATATCATTCAGCGTCATTTGCCCAACGCTGTTTAACTCTCTCCCTTTAAAGCTTAGGAAATGCCCTTCATTGAATATTTTTAAACAACATTAAAAACATATATTTTAAGCTCATTTTAAATTAACTCTTAACATGTGTTTCATATATATATCCACTATAGTATTTTTATATAGTCTCTAACTTTCTTATACTAATGTGAAGCGTCATGAATAGTTTGTTATATGAGCGCTATATAAATATTTATCTGTTTTGAGACAAGTACTTCAATTGACACCGGTTTTCGTTTGCCAAATTTAGCTACTGTTTACTTTCTCTTATTTACCCATATGATTACTTTTAACATATAACCTTAAGAGGTACATTGTCTTTTGATATTTATCAACATTTTAATCCCTAAAGGGTTACCATTTGATTTAAACACCCCATGAAGTGTAGAATTCAAGAATTGTATCCCTTCAAAGGCACGACAAGCAACTTCGTCTTGCTGACATGGAAAATTACACAGTTTAGCACCACTATCTATTTTTTTCTTTATCTTAATTTTCAGATATTCCTGTTCCTAT
Organism: Epizoanthus scotinus; assembly: GCA_024757865.1. NCBI lineage: Eukaryota > Metazoa > Cnidaria > Anthozoa > Zoantharia > Epizoanthidae > Epizoanthus > Epizoanthus scotinus. The sequence goes on from JANUFV010066548.1 coordinate 8,672, forward strand.
TCTGTATCCATATACAGTATTTTTGACATAATGCTCTTCTATAGAATATAAATATTTGTTTATATAATGGAGATTATATTTTAAATTGACTTTTAAATTGACTTTTAAAAATTGAATTAGTTTATATTTGTAATCCAACAATTGTCTCTATGTAGAATGGATTCAGGCCATTTAGTTCATTTAGTTCACTTCCCTCTTTTCCACCAAGAATCACATATTTTACAAAACGACCTATCGAAGTGGTATTTAAATTAAGTGTATCCTTCCTTTTATTTCAAGAGTTTTTGCGTCTAACATTTGACAACTTTCGAACAAATAATATATCAGAAGGGGAATTTTAGGAATTTCTAATTATATCAAAAAAGTATTGTAATGTAATGGTTCGCTTCGTTCAAGGCGCAAATCTACCTCCACTGAATCATGGTTATTTACCTCCATTGAACAACAAGTACACTTCAGAAAAATCATACGGAGATAGCACAGGTACTCTCACTTCTATATATCCCTATATATCCCTATATATCCCTATATATATCCCTATATATCCCTATATATCCCTACATATCCCTATATATCCCTATATATCCCTATATATCCCTATATATCCCTATATATCCCTATATATCCCTATATATGTTTCAATGATGTAAATAATATTTTTCTTGGAAAGAAAATCATATACGAAAGTCACTTTTTAAACCAAGAGATTATCTAACGTAATTAAGACGGACAATTTTGTTGCTAATCAGAGGCGTACCGGAGTGTAAGCAGTTAAGCACGGGCTTAAAATATTTTTGAACATTTCCGAAGATTTCCGAAAAATATTGAAGATTTTATAGAGTTCCGAAGATTTCCGAAGGACTTCCCGAAGATTTTTGAGATTTATGGCTTAGTAAAGAATAAACAGAATACTACATGGCCTTAAGAGCATGCGCATTACCGTGACATAGCCCCTTTAAGCTAATGAAGACAAATGACCAAATAGTGAATACAAAAAATTGTATATTAAAACTATGCATCGCAAAATTAAAAGACCTCTGACTGAAGTAATTACAATATTGCTTACATCAAGTACATCAAATCATGTATCTTCTCGTGTTGAAAATAGCCTCACTCGTTCTCTTCGCTCAGTCTTGAGGATATAAGATCAATACTCAAAGATAAAAATTATATCTCCGCACGCCCATGTAATATCCTCTCTATATCAGCAACATTCCGGTGGCGGGCTTAAAGTTGAAACTTGCCCAGGAACGTGCTGCTAATATCATCTTGCGAGAACCATCACGTTGAGCAGTGCATAACTATACGCTAGTGTCTGATGAATTTAACATAAGTTAGTATTTATATTTGGACAGCATTCGGTCAGTGAAAAACCAAATTTAAAAAGCTGTTTATTTATGCAAGCATGTGTTCATACACACATTCATTATTTGATGTACTTGATGTAAGCAATATTGTAATTACTTCAGTCAGAGGTCTTTTAATTTTGCGATGCATAGTTTCTCTAGTTTTAATATACAATTTTTTGTATTCACTATTTGGTCATTTGTCTTCATTAGCTTAAAGGGGCTATGTCACGGTAATGCGCATGCTCTTAAGTCATGCCAGTAACAAAGTTTTTTTTACAGTCATGAAACGCAAGTTGTAAGCTTAAAAGGATAACAAGAAATGATAAAATGACAAAGTGTCTAAATACAAGAAACACAATTTTGACAGCGAATTTGATTTAAAAAATGTCTAGCCTGGACCGAAATTAAATTGAGAGTTTGTAATCCGTTTTAATCTTCCCCAATTTTAACCATCCACCGGTTTTTTCAACTTATCATAATCTCTCTTAGATTTTTCTACCACGGTAACTTGTTATTATTAAATTTCCTTTGATTTGTGGAGAATTTCATACATGGAAAATAGCCGTGACATAGGCCCTTTAAGTTCAGTTATCACAATACAAAGTTTATTAGGCCTCAGAGATGTTCTAAATATAAAAACTAATGAGTTTAATCAAGTTCAATCAAGTTAATGGGAACGCCTAGGACTACTTGAGTTCTGGTGGGGTGGCGATACCAGATAGAGTTCTGGTGGGGCGGCGATACCAGATAGAGTTCTGGTGGAGCGGCGATACCAGATAGAGTTCTGGTGGAGCGGCGATACCAGATAGAGTTCTGGTGGGGCGGCGATACCAGATAGAGTTCTGGTGGGGCGGCGATACCAGATAGAGTTCTGGTGG
>JANUFV010066659.1:0-28985 GCA_024757865.1 Epizoanthus scotinus
GGGGGGGGCTAATAAGCGTTATAATATAACGTTTCAGAACGAGCAGATATTATCTGAGAAATAAATTATAACTAACATGTATACCATGACGTATCACTGTTCAAATGTAATTTAAATGGACCGGAGGACGCTTTACGCCATTTGAATTCAGTGTATGCATATGAGGGAAATAAACCACTGCATAATTATACCATTCTTTCATTTAGGACTGTATTGCGCATCTTGCTCTAGTTTATTTAACTCACAAAGGAATGGAATAAAATCAAAATATTTGAAGCAATTTTATTACAGGGTTTCCAAAATTTCAAGAGTCGCCTGAATCAAAGAGGCGAAATTTTAGGCGGGTCTGAATGTAAACATGCTCTAGCAGAAAATGTTTATATTAAAATTTAAATGCTGGTTTCTGCATCAGCTTGCATTTTTGAGACTCAAAATCATATGAGACTACAACTATGTTTAAACAATTATATTTCAATTGAATCATTTACTAGTGTTGCTTTTTTACTTTTATAGAATTAGCACTGGTTTCCGGAAACCTGGCTGTTATGACCGGCGCGGATCCACTTCAGCCGGGACTATGAAAGTCGAGGGTAGGTTTGTGTTGCCATTAACGGGGTTTCCTCAGTTTTCAAAGTGCTCGAAGTCGAATTGCTCGCCAAATTTCAGTTAGTGCTCGCTTGATTGTATTCGCAAAATTTTGCAGTCCTCAAAGCTCGCAAATTCTCGCAAAAACTATTCCATACCCCTCATTAACGCTTGCTATATACTCCTGGACACAGTATCTCGAAGGTGGGTTAACTTTAACCCAGGGTTAGGCTAAATTTCGATTGAGATTTTTTCATCAGCCGAAACATATTCTGGTGCTTATAAAGTATTATTCAAGCATTCCTCGGAATCCCAGTTCCGTAAACCTAACATTGTAGCCCAATTCAGTCTATAAGGCAGTAAACCCAATTATGGGTTAAAACATTTAACCCATGGTTAGGCCAAATTCCAAATGAGATTTCTTCATAAACCGAAACATATTCTGGTGCTTATAAAGTATTATTCAACCATTCCGGCTCGGAATTCCAGTTCCGTAAATCTAACATTATAGCGGCCAATTCAGTCTACAAGGCAGTAAACCCAATCATGGGAAAACATTCAACTCAGGGTTAGGCCAAATTCCAAATGAGATTTCTTCATAAACCGAAACATATTCTGGTGCTTATAAAGTATTATTCAAGCATTCCTCGGAATCCCAGTTCCGTAAACCTAACAATGTATCCCAATTCAGTCTACAAGGCAGTAAACCCAATCATGGGTTAAAACATCAGTTCAACCCTGGGTTAACGTTTTAAAACCTTCTTTCGAGCAACTGGACTTATATATGTAGCATTTCAAACATTCTTATTTGATAATGTCGTTCTCAAATTTTCGTCAGTCATTCGTTCTCCATATACATGCACCAAAAATAATAGTTACAAATCTCTCCTCCCAAATGTGACACATATATAACATGTATATGTGTTGTAATAATCCCCTGTTATCTGTTGCTTGCAAATGAGCGCTCTACAATCACATAGTTTCTGCTGTCACATTTCAAACCAGGTATATAAAAAAGCAAATATTCATTAAGCCAAACAACACTGATGCAGTGTTTCATCGGAGCATAGGAAATTTAGCTTCAGAATTATACTGAGAATAAAGAAATATCTATTTACCTCCTGAAAAAAAGATATAAAAGAAACAAGTTGTTACAGAATTTATTTATTCCCGTTTCATATTCTTCACATCTCAAGTTTCGTTCTTTGTGTGCTTATCGCGTCTTGTTTTCACGTGTATGTATACTCTTGGCCTATTCAGCTATCCATTTTCTCTTACAACCGAGAGAAATGTTTCCTCATTAAAAATTGTTTATATTAGTTATCCACATAAGTACACTGATCACGTTCTACACATTTTTCGTATTGTTTTTACGACCTTCGCGAGGCAGTTAGGTGCAGAATAGAAAAAAAATCCTAAAAAAACTGTTGATCGTGTAAAGCGTTGACAGCCATTCAGGGTTAAAAACATCAAGATTTCTGTTTTATTCGGCTATTTATACACATAAGAATACGAAGCTCAATATTTGAAATACATGTACGCGGTAATGAGGAAATCTCTGTATGATTGTGTACATACTTTCCGCCGCTTTTCAGCTCTGTTATCAAGAATCCTTTTATGTTTTTTCTCAGGCATTCATCTACAACGGAGATTGTGTTAGATATCTGTTTTACAGCCTTACTATTACTACAAAATCAGAAGGGCAAACTGAACTGAGAATACTAGATTTACTGAATTGGGTGGATACAGGGGAATTTACCGGCGGCTGTGTTGGTTGATATTTGTCAAACTCTACTCTGCAGTCGTGTCGAATGAGTTTATTCTAGTTTCGTCTTGAAATTATAGACTGACAACAATAAAGCGCTCTTGTATCACAAATATTGGTCCGGCATAAGCTGAACAGTAATCACAAATTGCATTTAACAAGCATATCAATTGAAAGTTTTAAACATGACAAGACCATCGCCGACCAGTCCCTGACTGTTGGTACGCTAGAGTCTAAATCGCCTTTAAGTTTTCTAAACGCTTCTTTTATGGTTCAAAAATTGGGTACAATTTGGTTAGTTATTAGCGTAAGTGTCTAAATCAGCATAGCTGGTTATAGGAAAACTGCTGGCTAAATATTTGATCGGCAAGAGGTTAATCGGGTAGACTCAAAACTCTGGCAGTGAGCTAGATATAGAGTGTGTGCAGGGAAAGAGAGAGAGAGAGAGAGAACAGGAGGAGGAGGATCGAGGGGTGACAGATAAAAACGAGTGAGAACACGACCGGTGGAACATAGCAATAAAACCCAGAAATAGAAACACGATCTGTATATATGTATTTTTAAAAAGTAGATTCAGAGCCATCTCTTTATTTTCCTCAGGACAGTCCTGAAGCAAAATCAGTCGCGAAGGAAAGTAAGGAACGAGCGAGCCCGGGGAGCGAGCGGCGCGCGACAGTTTTTAAAATACCCCACACAAACCAAACCCAAATAAACAGCAAATATTAGAATGGCGCGCAGTCTTTGTACAAAGACTAAAAACAGTACCAAAAGAATTAAACTAAACTTGAATTTATTGCCGACAGAGGAATGTTATCACCCGACACTTAACTTTTTTAATTCCGTGTGGAAGACCGCGTCCTTTAGATTTATAGACACACTAAGAATTATTCAATTAACTCGTTTTGCTTTTAATTTTAATTTTAAAGTGTACATGCTGTAAACCTTGCTATTAACTTGTTTTCAAGCTTTATCGATGCACCCGAACCATCAGATCACTTTTTCAAAGCTCATATCAACATGGAAAGTTGGTGGGTGGAAGATTTTAAGATGAAAAATCAAGAATTATATTTAAAACTGGAAATTTTACTTGAAATTATATTTAAAACTGGAAATTTTACTTGATGCAATTCTTAAAGTAACAACCAGCAAAATTAACGGATTAAGTTTGAAGTTGAAGTCGGACATACGCTTGCATAGTGATCGGAACCTTACGAGACTCGGCATATGTTAGCAGAAAGTCAATAGAATTCAAAATTTATAAGTTTATCTTTCAACTTGTTTGAATTATTTTGCTTGTATATATGGAAAGTCAAACAACAACAGCAAACTTTGAGCAACTGAAGAAGAGAAATACAAACTCAGTCTGCGAGTCTAGCCAAAAATATGCGATTTTTCGTTAACTGTTGAGATTTAACACTTTCCGTGCTCCGTATCAACCGATACACCAGAATGGAATTTCTACTCAGGCAATATTAAAACTCATTTCAAATTCGAGCTGTCAAAATTTTAAAAAGGCCAAGACTGACGCCTACGTCAATGACAGGCAAAGTAGTTTATTCTTCGCGACACTATTAAGAAATTGCAACTTTTCATAATTTAATTCACTTTCCTTTTATGATACGGGACAAAAACATTATCGTTTAGACTTCTCCCTTTTAATATTTCCATCGATGGAAGTTACATCCGTACTCAAGACGAATCCTAAATGCAAACAATAGAAAGGTTTTCAATATGTGTCAACCACCGATCAAATTGTTCGATTGCTTTGTAAAGGTGTGTAAACTTTGTGAGCCTTTTTTTAATTGCAGGGTATTACATTTATGCAAAGTTACTGCATTAGAATTATGAGCAAGGGTCACTGTTAATCACAGTTCCTGACATCTCGGATGTAAATATATCCCGGGCACAAATCAACTTACCTCTAAACAAACAAACGACAAAAACAAAGGCCTTTTCAAAATCACTACATGTATCATTAGAACCGGCCGACTTTCAGAACAAAAACACGATTTAGATTTTTTTTAGAGCTATGACTTTTAATGGTTATAAGCAGTAGACGATAGTCATTTTGTCGACGCACAGCCGAATCATGGTAGCAGAAAACTCGAATATTTGTAAGCAAATATTTTTTTGAATTGTTTGTGTATGTTCTGTATGTCACCACCCAAATCCTCTTTTTTGAGAGTAATACACGCTCTCTGTTTGCCCTCAGCCATTATTGCAAACCTAATGCTCGAATACTTGTCTTAAAAGTGTAATCCAGCGTTTTCTAAGATTGCTTAAAACAAATGTGTTGTGTAACAGTAAACAGAAGCTTTAAGAAACTATCTTGACGAAATCTTGCGAAATTAAACTTTTCAAAATTTTAAACAAACCTTAGCATTTCTATTCTGGGAAGGCATATGAAAAAATAGGTCAAGGGTGCAAGGTATCTTTTGACAGTGCATTGAAATATAGGAATGCAAAAGTTAGAAAAATTCAGAGTTTTTCGCTGAGTCAACAGACGAGTGCTCATAAATTCGACCACCTCGGACACAGATCTGACAGTACTGTCAACTCTACTCTTAATGTGTTTATCAGAGAAAATTAGAATTTGCAAATGAATAGATAGTGCCATTAGTCTCAATTCTGGCTTATCAGCTTCTCACTCAAGATGAACAAATCTTGCGGCTCTTGGCGGACTTTGGTCGTGCCTGATAAGTTTCGAATGAAATTTATTCATAATGGGGATTGAAAGATACGATTCACTTGAAATTTTGTCACGTAGCCAAAGCAAGAGATTATCAGTCTCTATCTCGAGTACAACGAGTTTATTTCCAATATTTCTTAACATTTGTTCAAGTTCACATTTGATTCGTATTTCTAAGCGCCCTCATTTCCCACAAAATCTGTCGAGATGCCGTGGGAAATAAGTATGAAATAAGTCGCTCAAATTTTCGCATTTGCATACGAGTTGCTTGTGATCGCGCGCGGTGCCAACCGGACGGGATAGAGTAGGATTTGTGTCTTTGCGTTGGGGAAATTCTGCCCGTATTTTTTTAAAATACTATATACATGAAGGAATCATGTGTTCGTTGATTCAATAAAATCAATTTTCTAAGCGTCTCTTGCTGTGAATTTTTCAAAGGGTTATCAAAGCTGTTTAGAAAGTTATCAAGACGACTTCTCTCCTTGGCGCGAGTTACCCGTCGAGCCGACAAAACCTTTGGCTGTAAATTAAACCTAAAGAATGAACTCTTTGTGAGACGAATTTACCGTAATCAAAATAACACCAGCAGTATTAGCGGTTGATTCATTTTCTTTTGAAATAGAATAATAGAAACAATTTTATAATTAAATGCAAGTGGAAATATAACACACAAAGGGATTACGCTTTCAAGCGCGTTCAATGAAGTTATCGGGAAACAAACTTGTAGAATTACTTTCGCTCTCTCTTGAATAATTGATACAAAGCCATTCACGTTGCTAACTAGTGCATTTCTTATGTGGCTACACAGATTTCGCCATGCCGACAGTATCGTGAATAAAAAGAGGTAAAATTGGTAGACGGGCAATGGATAATAGAGAGGAGATGGGTTAATAGTAATAACAATAAAAACAGACAATGAAGGCGGAGTGATAGCCAAGCGAAAACATAAAAGCTTTCGGGTTGATTACAATTATATTGCTTCACAGCTTTCTATAGAAGGCTGGAGTCGTGGCTAATAAAGTTATTGGAAACTAATGTGCTAAACCATTTGATTTTCAATGCATGGGGTACAAAGAGGCATTATTAGAAGAAGCTTTCTTTGATCCATTGGCCGTGAGCCGCCGTACCGCACGAATAAACTAGTTGTAAAAATAAGAGAAACACAGTGTTGTAGGAGAAAATAAATCAATTTATTCTAAGCAATTAGAGTTTCTTACAAGTTGTATAGGGCAGTGTCCACGGTCTTATTATCTCGTTCAGGGTTGGCATATCGAGTGTGTGTTCAGCTGCGTGGAATGACAGACTTTTCTGTCTTGCAAACCAGGTCTTCTTCACACGTTGTCTTATGTATTGGCGAAAGGCGTCACGGGTTTCTTCATCGGTGTTACAAAAGAACACCAGTTAGCTAAAAAGAGTGGGGGAAAAAAATTATATTTCAAAGCGTCAATCTTTGAAAAATCAACACAAGATATGGGCTGTAAGAAAATTTGTCTTTTGTTTTAGATCGTATCACTATCTAAAAGGGAGAATGATATACTAATGTCTTCCAATTGTAAGCCATTCGAATAAAACCTAAAAGTGAAAATCAAATGTTTGTCGCATGTGACAAAAGAAAAGCTTTTAACGAGAGGTTATATGGACATTTGCAAAGGGAAAAGAACAGAGAGTAAAGACGTTCGTTTACATTCTGCGCTCATCAATGGGCCCACGTTTCGTTCCTTGTTTGAACACAGATCAAGTTGTGTATTTATTTAAAAAAATGATATTAGGAGTCAGAAGCTATGTTGAAGCGAGTACTCGCCAAACAAGAATATTAGTCACCATAATTAGCGATACTACATTGCTGTTTTGTTTTCTATCGTGTGCTCTCAGTTCCTCAATAGAAATATCTCAAAATGAAACTTATATTTAATTATTGTTTTTGTTTCAATGGCAGTTTGTGTACAAAATAATTGGAAATGTTTATAGCTAGAGGCTAGAAAAAATAAACTCTGCTAATAAGTTACGACCTTGTGAAAAATAAAACATGGATAGAAACAACTATTTGTGACCCCCAGCTTGGAAGGAACATTAACAAAACTATTGTTTATTGCTTATAGACAATAGCGTGTTAAGGTCACCAAATTCTTGTTATACTTATAAAATTAACTTTACCAATTTCTAAGCTTTTCGCCGATGGCTAGTCATTATTGAGACTATGTCCTCTGAAACTCTTGTATACGGCCCATAGTTAAGTGACATGTTCTCAATAACGGTGCCAAAGGCAAAGCTACATTTCAGCTTGGAAATAGATATTTAACTTCTTCCGTTGCAAAGTTATATCAAGTTCAGAATAAATTGGTTTCTTCGAGTGAGTGATTAAAATGTTTAAACTGTTATAATTATCTTCGGAAACGAGCTTTCAGGAAAAGCAATCGGCTATGGCGAAGACCTCCCAGAAAATAATAATTATGCTTGTGAAATATTCATAACAAACTTGAAACTGGTGATAGGCAATTTTGTATTCAAAAATATAAAACTGGATGTGTTGGTTTTAAATAACGTAATCATAACAAAGTTGAACTTTGAGATAAATATCAGCGCTAGTATTATAGCTGCATTTTAATCAGCTAAATTATAAACGATTTGTCCATTTTTATTATAAATTTACTGTTTTTCAGTTTACTCTTTTTTAAAAACAGCATTGCAAAATGTTAGGAATGTGTTGTAGTTAACGATATTGAAAAGGGGTAACTTTTGCTGAAATATAGCGATAAACTTAAATATAAGAATATGCACAATGTCTTTGGTACAGCTTTGGTCTTGTTTTCCAGTTTGGACTTCCTTCCAGAAAATTGAAACGAAACCTGTTGTTTTTCTGCAGAGATAGAGAAGCAAAATTCAGACAAATAGGCTATTAAATATTGTTAGCGTTTATTTCAGCATCTGTTAACATACATTGGCGAGACTTGGGGACGTCGCTGATGCATCCTGCAGCGACATACACTTGTTGAGTCACTAATGTTAACTCTTGAAGAAATTCTGTAATCTGACCGACTAGTGGTTCGGCAAAAGCGATTTCCAAACGGCTCTTTGGCGGTGTATACGGCTAATTTATTGAGATATGTTTAGAAATATCAGAGCAATTACCTGCCGTTGTCAACTCTAAAGCTATTTTTGGATATTTTTTGTTGTCCTTCGTGGGTTTTTTTAGTCATAAAGGGAGATGGTGTCCATGCCTTTAAAATACAATCTCGAATCATTTAGAGAAGACATTTTGTATACAGTAATTTTCTATGCTTCATCGGTATTCTTTCTCATTTGCTGATCACAGAAATATTCGCCAAACACATCTTCGAGCTGATTTAAATAAGATTCAAGTAATCAGTAAAGTAAAACTTTGGCGGTATACAGTCAGCGCCGCAGGCGATTTGGAGTTGTTTTCCCTCTATTCAAACAATTTCTTCGCAGAAAATCAGCATCTACTGTCGAACAAGTTAAACTGATCAATATTAAGAACTCGGCAAAACAATCACTAGACATACAATTCAAGGAATCATCAATCTCAATATTTGAGCCACGAGTTTGTATGTTTTCTGTGAGAACAATATTTACTCTGGAAATTTTCGAAACTTGAGTAGCGCCTGAAAGTAAATATACCCACAGGATTCAGTATAGATAACAGATCCGTCTCATTTCTTCAAGAAGGGAAAAATATATAAGAATTAATTCATTTCAGCCTTTTGGCTATACTAGACTTGATCAAGAACACAGGCAGTCGATCAGTTTAGTATTTTCAGAACATAACTTTTTTTAAAACGATCGACAAACTACTGAACTAAATCCTCTAAAAATTCAAATTCGTTGCTGAAATTTCGAAGTATATCATTTAATTTTTTGCAGCCTAGTTTCTCGTATCGTGATTTGGTTATAATTAAAGAAATAAACATTCTGTGGCTTGGAAAGAAAATAAATTCCCAAAGCGGGAACGGAAGACGATCACAAACTGAAAAATAACCATTTAGAGAGAACAAGAGAGAACGTTTTCTTTAAATATATGTTTCATATAACAGTCTCTTCAAGCAACAGTTGTAGGATGAAGGTTACTTTATTTATGAAAAGACGGTCGACCTTCATGTCACAACTAAATATATTGGGCATAAATCCAACCCGATCAAATAGAACACCAGGAAACAGCGCCACAGTCAATCATGACAAATATTCTTCAACAGTATGAAAAATCAACATATTTACTTGTACCAGCCTTCGTCCAAACGTTTGCTAACTTGTTAATGTTGTTTTGAGAGTTATGGTGAAAAACCGAATGATTGGTTTCATGTCGTCCGACTTCTTGTTTGCTAAAGGCTTCCACAAATGAAAATAAATGCTAAACTATAGCAACAATATTTAATGTGTGTAATGTTAATTGTATATAGTTTCAAATTCCAACATAAGGCTTTGAAAAATGAACTAAATTATATCTCTTCTCTAAACGAGTACTGTTGCGACATTGTATTAGCGCTCGACAATCATCCAATATGTCCGACGACTTGACAAGATTTGTTGTTCTAAGACAAACTTATCGGGAGTTTGTTTTCCTCTTTTACTTAAATCCTTTGCAAACCTATAGATTCATCAGTCGTGTCTATATTGTGTGACAATATATCACAAACATGATATGAAGGGAATTGCATTTTCTGTAAACTAGATAAACGAAAATGCTCTTAAAGTTTCGTTTTTCATTTTCTTTGTTATTCATGTTTGCACACAACAGAAATGGCTGAACTGTCAAAAATATTCAATTCTAAACTGACTTGTGTTTCTTGTTTGGCTTCAAAGAGTTTGCGAAAGTTTGGCATGCAAGGCTCTCGCGAGTAAACATAACTACTACATAACTGCGACTATTTCAACAAGTTAGTCGACAAAATATTTTCCTAGCTATTATGGAAATATGGGTAAACTGCTTCGTATTTCAGCGTGTTTGTAGTTTGGAAGTAAATATTCCGAATTGATTTGACAACAATATAATGTTTGTCAAACTTTATAGATACCACTGAAACAGAATGACAAGCACAGCACATCTTCTACAATCTGAAAGGCATCAGTGTATATACAGAAAGGGGGAAATAGCTCCCGAATGGTTTTACCGAGGTTATGATGTTGTTAGAGACGAGAAAACTTGGGGTTTGTTCCTTGTGAATACATCACAGAGGCTGGCATTACACAACGGTAGAATGTCTACATATAATATATAACCAATATATTAGGCCTAAAAAAACTCCAAATTGTTGTTTTGTTGGAGATGTGGTTGTTTTAGAGTTTTTCCATGCACCGACAGCGTTTAACTGGTGCAATACTCAAGAGCCGTCAAAACTAACCACAAAATTAAAATATGTAGCGCGGAAGACACACTGCCGGTACATCTGACATGAATTGTCGGCTTCGGTAGGCCTACAACGTTTAATAGAAACTGAAAGTTCTTGCTCTGTCCTTGACACATTTACTTAGGGATTAATTTTCATTCGGTCAGGCTTAAGTTGTTGAACTGTGCTACAGTCAAGACTTGTTTAGACACAAGTTGACCTGGATGATGCTAATGCTAGACTTCGTTTGTTTATATCATTTGACTTTCACAGTGCAGAAAATTAATGAAATAAAGATCATAGTTGGTGTCTACTAGCAGAGACATACACTATACCTATTTCATGAAAGTGTTTTACCTCCAACTGAATTGGCTAAACAATAAATGAAGTTTCACTTGCAAATGAGTGTTCTAAACAGCCGAGCAGCAGTTTCGGGTCGATTTAATGCCGTTTAAATGGGAGTGGCTAACATTCGGTTTCTTCACTGAATAGAAAGTTTTCATCTTTATTCATCTGATGATCTTGTTTGGTTTCGCCAATACTGCTCGCATTCAAGGAGCTAGACGATTTTGTTGAACTTTACAGGAATAAGAATTTTGCAATTGCCAATCTAAACTTCGTTCGCGTTCGCGGTATAGTTAGTGGGAGCGAAGATCACTTATCAATGTTCAATGTATCATGTTTTAATTTAATCGTATCACTCTGTCGGCCTCTTGCCCAATATTTTTGTGCAGTTAAGCCTTGGTAAACACATACTACAAGAGATTGAATTAAACTTGCTTTTCTCATCATAAATGGTGGCTCGATAAAGATTTTGTTTTCAAACTGATTTCTTATCATAATTTAATTTTCTTGTCTTTGAAATTGTCAACACTGTAAAAATAAATAAATAGGTTTGCATTAGTTGTTTTTAGTGTTTCAGTTTAAGGAGATTTCATTTTCAAAGTGATTTCACTTTTTATTGTGGTTATTTTATATCATAGGCAGATTTTGTCAAAGCTCAAATGACGAAGCTTCTTCAAGACAAGCCATTCTAAGCCACCGGAAGAAGACATGCCACTGCAATCAAGTTGTAGATTTTATTTCTTGTGCCCCGCCGAAAAAAAATAAATCTAGGAGTTATAATTGCTCCACGGCATGCAATTAAGTTTCTTAAGAAAATAGTTCAAGATAAATCAGCGAGAAAAATACAAAATTTTAACATTTGGATTCTAGTTGGGAAAAATTATTCTACTATGGGAAGAAATTGCAACATCACCACAACAGCTGGAAAAACAAGGCTAGTTTAAACCGTGAAGACAGTTTGTTTTCAACAGATATAACAGTTTGAAAAAGCTGTGTGTGATAGCTTACCGTTTAATGCAAGTACAAAAATAGATTAGGAAAATATTGGTTCTCTTTTACTGCCTTCACCTGGAACAAGAGAAGTCATTTATCAATTTAAATGTAGACAACTATTCCGGACGTGTCACTCATGGGCAAAACATGAAACTTTTCATAGCATGATTTCCTTTCCTTATTCCAAAGTAGATTTTTGGGCGAAATAATTTTGCGGTGAAACGTCATGAGCTGAGAAAAATGTAAACTGAATTTTATAAATGCACAGACACACCGCTGTGATACAAGCGAAGAAATACAAATGGAGATGGAGTTTTGTTTGTTTATTCTAACCTATAGAGAACTATTGGTCTCGCTTTGGGAAAACATTCGGATTAGTACAAGAAATAAAACCCCCAACTATGCTAAATAAAAGCTATTGTAATGGTAGATGCCGTTCCAATTTACAATCTTGTTTGTGTCTAATCTATATGTTCAAGTTGTGTACTCTTTTCAAGCCCGCTAAACTTTAGTTTGAACAAAATATATGCAAGACTCACGGCGTGTTTGGAAGAAGAAAAACCTACTATCGTTCAAACTTGTTTGCCAGTACTCGGCTTTTTGAGGCTGAAATTAGAGTGTTCTTTAGGAATGCTATGGTATATAAACAGAGATATATTGCTTGGATTAGGAACTTCCTACAAGACAAATCTTTTGTAATCCTTTGCCCAATTTTCCTGTCGAAATCCAATATAATATGGCCTAACGACATGTCATGGTCATACAAATATTCCAACTATAATCAAGTTGCAAAAACATCAAGAGACTGTTTGGCGCCGTTATCATGTGTTCTTCCTTTTCACAGATTCTAGTTAAAGCGACTGCAAAGCGTGTTTTAAAAATGAAAAAAAACCCTCATACTTCGGCCAAACATATAATTATTATCAAGGAATAGCCTGACAGCCTACAGCAGTAAGTCGAGTCAAGGATAAACAAAATATATAACGTATGTTATAGCCATATCGGATTCTAAACTTTCACCTGTATTGACTCCATCAACTTGTCTTTCATTTCATTTTTCGACAAGTTTTTTAACCGCCAAAACAGGAGTATAGACAAGTGAAAAGAGGGCAGAAAGTGATGGGAGTGTATCTTAGCATCAGTTAAGGTTACGCCGGAATGTGTCGTATAGCCTAGCGAAGAATATAATAATAATGGATAGAAAGAAATCATGGCGAATTGTCTTGATGAAACATGACAAATCTCGTTAGAAATGACAACAAGATTTACACTGACTAAGAAACGACATTATCACCTTTCTATGAGCGTCTTGTGCACTTGTCTCTAAGAACAAAGCTTTCTACTTTAATCTAATTTCTTGCCCGCAGTGGTTTATAGTCTCGAAACGATTGTAAAAGGTTTTAAAATATATTGTCAGACACAATCGTCAGAAAAAGCTTTTCGCTCGTGGTTTTGACTTATCCTGCTGTGTTTAGTAAGTCACTAAGTGGAAACAACTATCCCTATGATGTTCTATAACTTCTTTCATAAATACATATGTGAACGATTGATCCAATATTCCTCAAACATACAATAACAAAACTTTAAATATTACATAAAGGCTCCCTTATAAGATTTAAACAGAACATACCCGATCCGAGGACAGGTGTTAAAGGAATAATCGACAGTCCCTTCCATATACCTTTGTTGCTGTATTTATTCGCTCGAAATGTCGTAAACTAAGATTGTAGACTCGAATATTTTGATCAGGACATTTCAGAGCAGTAATTTACTTAAGAACAAGAGTCCACAAAGGGGTTGTATAAATACTTGTAACTTCTGGAGATTTTTTCACCCTTAGCCTTAGGGTAAGAACACAAGTCTCGCTTCAGTTCATGTTTTTTTCCAGTCCTGTAAGACAAAACCACAAATACAGTCGGAAACCTAATCACCACATATACGTTAAACGGCAATGTAGCCCAACTCCAAATACGTGCGAATTATGATATGTTGACGAAACTCAGTGACCGGCCTCGAGGCGGGCAATTTGTGTACTCTAGCGAGCTGTTTCGGGCGCAAAATACCAGTTAACAGTAAAGCATGCAAATATTTGACCCTTGGTGGGCAGTGAGTGGATTGTAAAGTCTGCCACTGTAAACTATGACTGTAAAGGGATAATATTCCTCACTATAGAAAAACCCATTTTATTTGTAATTCTCCGTGTCCAACTTCCCGCCTACTTATAGAATTTACGAATACTGCGGAGTTTCTACTGACAAGTATGCGCCATAGCTTCAACACTGCATGAATGAATCTGCCAGATTGAGTAGGTTAGGAATTCAAATTGCCTCAGCAATAGTTTTTATAGTTCAGTGGCCTTTCTCTAGCCATTAGTCAAAGCTATGACCATCCACGGACATTCCTGCCTTATCTCGAAAGCCTTATTGACAAGTGGCACACGCTCGCAGCACCCCACCTGAGCTGAGATCCACAAGACTCCTCTATGAATAATTACCCTATTACTTCTACAACTAAACCCGCTTTCCTGGCACGAGTTCCTGGCCTAACCAATATATGTGGTTTAGCTCTGACTTCAGCTGTTTTGGGCACCGCGACCTGCTTGTTTTTACAGGCTTTGTCGCAAAATTGGCTTTGCTCTAAAGAAAATAAAAGCTCTTCCTAAAAGCATCTAATTTCTGGGTGGTCTCTGTTATTCATTGCTCAGTGACGTGAAGAGTTGTCCGTGGTGTTTGTCGCGTGTATGTGTAGCCATGTGTTAGTTATTATTGAGAGTTTGATAATTGCATTAAGGACAATTTCCTTTAGAGATATATATGACCAATACATTTGTAAGAGTTTTTCGTCTGTCATATCATAGACGTTTTCTCTGCTCTAGTATTGTAATCAGTGGATGTGTCGACAGCTTGTGACAAACGCTGTCCCACGCTCGCCTGACTTGTCGTCAAGATATCAGGTCAAACTCTTACTTATCCCAAAATAAAGCCTAGAATTTAAATAGGGGGCTTTAGATAACATCAAGAGGAAACTACTAACATGCCAAATTCAGACATTTGGTCTCCACGGGGTTTAGCAGGAGACAAGCAGCTTATTTGTGAGAGGTCTTAGAAAGGAACTGCTTGAAGAATCGGGATAAAAGCACTCTGAGAAGGAAATATATCGTCGTGATTTTGGACAATCCTGATGCACATGGGGAAACGATTTTCAAACTCGTGCTTACAGATCAAGATGTTAAACTAGACATACACGATCTTATCGCTTCTAACTGTCTAAAATTCAAATTTCTTTGGTCACTGGGGAACATAATGAAATTTAAGAACACTGGCTTTGTTTCCTCTTTTCAATTCCAGCTTTGAAATCACTCATAACAATTTGAGTAATTGTTTTGACTTATTTTAACAAAGTCATTTACTTGAAAAGTCCTTCTAACGTCCAGGTATTTATTAAAGCCATAAATACGAGCACCAATACAGTGTATATGGCGAATATGAAGAATGTTGACGCGGCCATATTGATTCCTAGGTTATACATTCGCCATTTGATTTATAATTGAAGCATGTCAAGATATCTCGCGCAGTCTTATCACAGGAGTAGAACAAGCAATGGCATAAAATAAATTAAGATTTTTAACTTAAGACGTTTTTGTTCGATTAGGAGTAACAACATAAACGAACTTTTGCTCTAACCATGCCACCGATTCAATCCATCGGAATAGGAGAAGTATCAAACACAATCACTGTTTAGTTCGTGAAAGGCAGTGTAATGTTTTTAATAATCTCTAGCGTTTTTTACTAAACCGGTAAACTATATTTTCATCGTTAACTATCGTGCTAAAACAAAACTATAAACTCTTTATTTTATAATACATTGCATGGCACAAAAGATTTCACAAAGGGAAATGTTACAACAGGTTAGAAATAAGTTGTCCAGATTTACATGTATTCATTTATTAGGGCTCGTGTATGCCGAGTCAATCTCACAAAGGCTTTATTGTTTCGTTAAATCTTCATACAGACTCTAAGAATATTGCCGACTCTTCAAAATTCGTTTGGATTCCCTAAAATCTACAGTCACGACGCCGAATAGCTTTTACAAAAGAAGTGTGATCGTTCCATTAATTAAAACACCTTCGGTCCCTTTGAAATACAGTTGAGGGACTTTGATGCAGTCGTGTTGTCAGCATGACCGATATTCGAAGCTTTTCACAGCTTTTCCGATCTAGAGAAATGCCCTAAACTAGAATTTGAATCTGCTACAATAAAGTGTTGCATACATTTTTGCCTGAGGGATAGTTCAGCCATCAAAACAGGGGCTGGAAATGAGTTAAAGAGAACAATAAAAGAAACAAAAGCTTTTCCGGCATGTTAGCGAATGGGTTCGATGCCGACCAGAGGTGATAACAGTATTACACTAATAAGTCCTTCAGTTCTCTAAAGATTCACTGCGGGACGCTGTTTGAAGTGAATCTAATAGCTGGACACAGTGATATTCATAGAACATACGAAATTGCAGAAAGTATTGCCGAAAATACCTGAAACCGACTCATCTCTCATGAAATGATGAATTTATACTCTACAATTCGACCCTTTTGACATATTATTGCAGATTTAATTTAAAAATCCTTGCTCTTCAATTGTTTTACGGTAAATTTCAACGTATATACTGCAATAGCTTACGTTTTACTCAAACAAAATAGTTGTAGAACGCGTGAAGCAATCGCGCTTCAAAATCTTAGGAATACAGTCTCTGGTAAGACACGTGTTTAGAGAGAACAACAATACTTGAGAGTGTACCTGCGTTTTCGCGTCGTTTCGCCTGCATGGCATGAAGAAGTGCCCTTGGCCTTGGACTTGATACAGTTTCTAGTAAGACACGTGTTTAGAGAGAACAACAATACTAGAGAGTGTACCTGCGTTTTCTCGTGGTTTTCGCCTGCATGGTATGTAGAAGTGCCCTTCAGATACAATCTCTGGTAAGACACGTGTTTAGAGAGAACAATACTAGAGAGTGTACCTGCGTTTTCGGCTGCATGGCACGAAGCAGTGCTCTTGATTTCACATCGCTAAAAGCCAGCGTATCTGTATCGCTCCTGTGCGAAGGCAGGCCAAAATAAACTGTGAAAACTGACAAGTTGTGTATACATGTTCTCTGTTCAGCACGAGGTTCTGTTTGTGGTTGGTAAGCATAATTTCTGAGGAGCGGTAATCTGGTTAGACCAAGAGCACGGCCGGGAGAGTCACAATGGAACATGTGACAAGACTATCAGTCTGAGCAAACTTGACCTTCACCAAACAAACTAAGAAGCTAACTTTTAGAGAAACAACTTAACGACTGATGATTGTTAAGACAAGCCAGGAAATGTGGGGTAAACTAGGCGCGAATCAGTGAGACTTTTCAAACTCTGTAGCTGTCAGGGCGTTGAAAGTCGAGTGATCATTTCTGACACAACTCCAATTCATAAAAGAAAAAAGAATAAAAGCCAGATACCTTTCTGAAGAGAGATTTGACATCTATGGGGCTTGCTTCAGATGCCCTGATCTCTGTAGCACCTTCTTGCTTATTAGATTGAAAAACACTGAGATTTGGGGATAGCAAGATTACTGACAGAGAGTCCTAATCAATCATTCAACATTTCTTGAAGTAATAATACGTGCGTACACTGTGTGTATACATTATGGTGTTTAAACTAACAACCATCCTCTTTCTGGTTAGTTATGAATACTTTCAAGAAATCCGATCCTTCGCAAGAGTACTTTCTAAACACAGGTTGCAAAATTTGCAGAGTATAGTGTTCTGTCAAGGAGAAACTGCTCCGAAAATCAGGAATTAGACTATCAAAGATGGCGGCGGTGTGGCGGCGAGGAAGGGGTGTCACTTCGACCTTTCAACACGTAATCGAACATTTCCATCAATGTGGTTGAAATTGTCAAGAGAAAATGCGATGGGAGCTTTGTAAATACACAGGAAAACCTCTAACAAGCATGTTGAATGCTCGAATTCGTATGTGATAGAAAATGAACCAATTCTTTTTCTGAAGTCGGAATGTGGACGGAACAGATGTAGGAAAAAGTGAAAGGGCGCCGCCAACAAAAAGAGACAATTTTTCACACATTTCCTATATGGGATTCCAGGATAAAGTCACTCAAACGCAATTACTTCTATAAAGTGCTTTCACACTTACGGAAGTAAGGAAGCCGCGGTTAAATTTGTGCGCGTGCTGGCTAAATGAAAACGTCCCACTAAGAAAGGTTTTCTGTCTCCTAGACTGCCTTCCCATGAAATTTAGGGAGTATGATTTGCCAACTGTTTGTCGAACCAGTTAAAGCAAGTGTCGATATTTCGATTATGTTATATTAAGAAATGCTAAATTTTGGGCTGTGGTTGGTGTAAGGAGAAAGGAACATCAATAATGCAGATGTATACGATCATAATCAGACGAGTCAGGGGAGATTCATTGCCTTTGTGAAGGTCTTTGACACGTGAATTGATTCATAAGAAATTTATTTTACTGAACTAACAAACTGCTACTTTGGCAAGATTGTAAATTTACAAAACTTGTTCCCAACGCTAAAATAAATAAAGTTAACTCTAGTGTTAAATACACAGACCATATCGACAACATAAGAACAACTCTAACAACTACATGGCGGCCGGAATACTTTACAATTTCGCCTCTATCTAAAGTTCAAAGGACTATTTCGTCCTATTTCTAGCGGACACAATTACATTTTCTTATAACTATAAATACTATAACTCTACACACAAAATACTACTATGTACCTAAGCGAGAATCACATTCGAATTATCCAATTTCAAAATATTTTGATTTGTCACAACTCACTTCAAAATATTGTCGAATCATCATAGGAAACATTAAGGCAACAAATATTCTATATTACAGCTTTGTATACTTCATTCTTGATTTGTATAAATTTTCTCTAAATATATTTTGAAAGTTTTCCTTGATAACATTGAAAACTGATTAATGAAATCACCTGGAGCGCGCGAACGTTCATCATGTACCGATTGCAAGTAAGCACAGCTCATTTAAAGACATTGCAGTGCCTCGAAAATATAAACATTAACATCCAACGGAAAATTGTTCTTACACCAAAGTTTTTTGTTCTGTTCATGATAAACTTGTCATACTTGTGATCCCACAACTTGAAGGCGTGAAGACACAGCCTTGATAATAAGGGTTTGGTTCGGTCGAGATCGGGTTAGTTTCATATGCTGACTTTGGAAGTCCAAGTGAAGACATAGGTGGTGTTAGCGAGCTCATGGGTGCGTGGTACGGGCTGAAATGCATGGGATCGTAGCCTCTAAGGTCGGCTTCGTGGTCAGAGGCGATGATATTCTTTATAGCGAAAGGATGGTTGAACGACGGTCTTCCACCGTACGTTGTACCGTAGTGAGGAGGCGAGAAGTAGTTTTGAGACATCCCCAGCGTTCGTGGAGGTTGCAGTTTTGGTAGGGCAGAAACATGAGGCTGTAGAGTCGTACCAGGCTTTGGCAGTTCGCTTAGGTTTGGCTTCTTGTCCGCCTTGAATCGCTTTTGCCTTCGGAGATAACAACCGTTTTCAAACATATTTCCACAATCCGGATGCAGCGTCCAGTAGCTTCCTTTGCCGGGTCGGTCGGGCGATCGTGGAACTTTCACGAAGCAGTCGTTAAAGGAAAGGCTATGTCTGATCGAGTTTTGCCAGCGTTGTTGGTTGGATCTGTAGTAGGGAAACAAGTCCATAATAAACTGGTAGATTTCGCTAAGAGTCAGCATCTTATTCGGTGACTGTTGTATGGCCATCGTGATGAGAGATATATACGAATACGGCGGTTTGGCATGAGTGTAGCTACGGCGATAAACTTTCTCCTTCTTCGATTTTTGGTCGTTATTTGGACCCAAGTCGTGGTGATCAGAAATATCGTGGTGGTTCATCGGAGCCGATAAGTGCGCGGGATTTGTACCGTCCATGTTGATCTCTCCTTCCTGCTTGTGGATACTATGTTTTCTTGCTTAGCGAGTTGTGCGACCCAATCTCTCCAACCTTCGGCGGCGACAGTCCACTGAAGATTACCTGTGTGCAATAAAGAAGATTTATTTTTAGTGACCCTGTGTAAACAGGCATAACGTGACATGAAGCGGAGGCTCCGCCCCCCGCATTGTCCTGTGGGAAAGACTCAAGCGCTTCGTACCGTTTATTGACACGATGGGCCTTTGTGACCACCCGTAGCGAGGCATTTTATTAAAATTTGTGGGGTCCATTAGCACATGTCTATCAAGCTGACTTACAAACAAATTGCCGTTTCATAATTCATGAGCAAATACAATTATTTCGATAGGACCCTTTGCGAATCGGGCCTATCTCGTATCCGAAATGTCAACAGATGACAAAGATGAGCGCCACAAGAGAACAAACTAAATATAACCCCATGTAGATTTAGAGGTGCTGATAACTTTCAATGGACAGGAAGGGGGCCAGAGATATGGCGGCAAATTTCATTGCCGTTCATAAAAGTTTTTAAAAGCCTCAAATCGCGGTTGATATGACTTATGGAATGGCTGACGTCAGAGAAAAGTCAGACTTAAACGCATTTTCACATTCTTGCGAAGATGAACAGTAGCCTAGCTGCGTTTAGTTGGATGTTTTTCCTGCCGATTAGCATGACAAACGTTTGCATACATTCCTCAAACAAAAGCAATTACTGCGCGCGAAAATCGGCCTATTCGCTTTTCATTCACTTTCTTTTTCGGCTTAGCATTTGACGACGCAAATTAGCCAAGCGAATTGTTGTCGACCGAGACTTTGCACTACTTTAAACTTAAAAGTTTTCCGCTTTGCACCTGTCCCCATTCTTCCTTTCTTGCAAGTAAATTTCTTGGTGCCATCGCCTGGCGCTATTATGTATTGTGCCCTTTGTCTGATCTTTACAGGGTTTATTATCTTCTCGACAAGAAACCCGCGCATTAAAAGAGGTACAAGAAATGAATTTCATTTAATAAGGTTTGGCAAGCCTATGTCACTTTGAAGCAATCTTGTCCTTAATTGTTTGCCGCCGAAATCATCACTGTTTTCTAAGCAACTCGAAACTACGGGAAACGGTCAATATTTTTAGTTAGCCTTTCATGCCCATTATTTGCCGTAAATTCAGAGAACGAGTCACGGTGGGAGGGGAATGGCAAAATCATTTCGAATTGACTTTACATTGAAGGCTTTGTGCGTGGGAAGAAGAGGGAGAAGGCAGAATTTTTTTAGAATATTATTTCTCATTTCCGGAACCGAAGCAATTAATTAACAAATTTGCCTAATGTCAATCACTCCACAAAGCCCATTTCCAGGTGCTTTCTGCAACAGCTGTATGGTGTTATGTTCCTTAAATGGGGAAAAAACTGGAATTAGTATGCTCCAAGACCTTAACATTTTGCACTGAAGAGCCATTTTCGTTGGGAAAAATGTAATCTCATAGAGTTTGACCAATTTTTGTTCAGCTGCTAATCTGTCTGGGTATTGAATTGGCTTATGTGATGCAAATTTTTTTTTTATAAAATGAGCAATCGAGAAAATTGGACAAAAAAATGACTGATTGACATAAATCCCAAAGATAGAGCCGCCTTTGCAAACAAGGCTTGTTTAGCTGTTTGCTAGTTTCAGTGTTTAAGTTTTCTACTCTAAATGTTTATTTCACAGTATTAAGCTGAATACAGACACACTAAAATAGTTTTTCCAGGGTAAAGAAACTTTGAAAACCGTTGTAAACTGTTAAAGTAGTTTCAATTATTTATAATTTAGGGTGTTTGCTCTGCGCAGAAAACATTGCATATGTGTTGAAATGGGCGGACTGTCTTTGTGTCCCCAATTTGCTATTATTGCTCGATTTGTGTAGCAAAGAAAACTAATTTTCTTCAACAAAACCTGACTTTGTGACCTTTGTAGCTTCCCGGGGAAAATTATCTTTAGTTTCTTAGCAATGTTGTGTTGTGTGTCTTGTGTGTTTCTTGGCAGAAGGGTCAAGCAAATTTGAACAAAATTTGCATTTCAAATATTAGTTGAAAACTGAGCTCGTTATGTTGTCTGCAGTGCTCCGGCGCGCATGACTTAGCGATCTTCGATATTTTTTCTCTCCTTTTTAAAAACGTTTGGTAAACGACTTAACCTCCTTTTTGTTCTGTGCTTTTGTTGACCGACTGTGCCTCAACAATAGCGCTCATCCACAAATGAACCAATTTTGATTACGTTTTGCACCTCAGAAAGCCCCTAACTATTACCAAGACTCTGATCTGTGAAACATAATCTAATCACTTGAGCAGTCAAGTTCTCTAAATGGTACTTATGGACGATTACTGATTTGGGCCTGAACATAGGTGGGTACAAGTATCACGGACTAGAAAGGGTACAGAGAGTTCTAAATGTAAATTCCTGTGTAGGGCATACAGAACCCCTGACAACGTATGCTGGGGTCTCTTTGAAAATGGTCGGCCCCGTAAAGAGTTCACGAGATAGTTCTCAATAAAAAAACTCGTGCGACTTTCTTTTATTCATACCCGCCTTTCAATAATCTATTTTATGTTTCACACTTACGTGAAAGTTAGAGAAAACAAAAGGGTCTCCAGCTATCCCTAGCATACGCAACATTTGCTTCGACATCATAAATTAATTTTACTTTGTCGTTCTTAATTTTCAGTTCAGGTGCAACTGAAAACTTATGTTGCTACATATTAGTATGTTATCTGATGTTAAAGTGGCTAGATAAATTGTGAAGTCTTAATGTCCAAACTATGCCATAACCCCGATTTTATTCACTTGTGTACGTTCCTCATATTGAAAACTAACAGATTAAAGTCATTGTAAAGTGCTTGCTTAACCACGTTTGGAAAAGGTTTTCAAGTCCAAGTATCTCAACAAATAAGCATCTCAGATTTTTAGTTCTAGAGACATAAACTTGCTAATGGTTTGATGGTGGCTGATGTACTGGTATACTGGCGTACTCATTATAAGTGATATGGCTAACGAGTCAAAGGACCACACTTGTGAAAACGTATTTAAACTGCTCCAGGTTTAGGAGAAACTTTTCCCTGTTCACATGCGCTCCGAGCCCGGCCGGTACTATACTAAGCCCGGTTCCCAGTAAAAAATAATCACTGATTCTCGGAAAAACAGGAATGCGAGTCAGGATGAGCTTGCTAAAGATAAACTGAACATGTTTGACCTGATTACCATTTCTACAGGCAAAACAGAAACTAATGTATGTACTAACGAAATTTCAGTGTTGTTAGACACTCTTAAAAACGGGTTCAAATTATGCTGAAAAACAGTTTTTCACCGCAGTAGCTTCGTTGTAACTCTGCATGATGTTTGTACAACTTTCATTTACATAGAAATTCCAAAGAGTTGTGGATACTATCCATGCTCTGTTTTCACAAAAATTTAATGTATTTCCGTGCTAGGCTAAGTTTGTTTTGGCAGAGTATTAGTGAGTTATTGTATTGAAAGAACACGGCTTTGGGTATAATCAATCTCTAATATTACACAAACTATGTAAAAATGGCACACAAATATAGATAGCTAAATATTCTCGTCTCGGGGTTGAAATTGAATTAAACACAATCTCTCAAATATTGAAGATACATCTCATAGTATAGCCTATAGTAAACCAATCATCTTTACACAACCAACTGTGAGGCTTGTCAGAAAGAATGAATTCTTTCATGTAAACAGTGTTTTAAAACATATATCTTGCCCGGAGTAGATAGATAAAACATAGATAAAACACTCGGACTGATGAGTGTGCCACTATTTTGTCATGATACACAACTGAAACTATGTTTTGACTAAAATTAGCTAATCTCTAGATTCTTGATCTCTCTCTCGTTCGGAACAATCTCCACTTGCTGTATAGCCGTTAGCCAGATAAAACAAATCTTGAACACTAGCAATAGACTCAAATAAATAAATATTTTCCAACAAAGGTACACATATTACAGTCAACATCCAAAGCCGTTAAACCGGCAGATAATATTCACGATCCGCACACTGAAATATACCTTAAGTATAGCAACTCTACCTTTTTGTCCGGTAAGTTCGGCTCGAACCTCTACCCTTAGTGATGACTGAAGACACTAATCTAGAAACAAAACGAGTTAGGGCTCTTTGGCAATTATGTCAATGTTGTGGTTTAGTTTAGAAGCGTGCCGCCGGCTCAACTGTCGATAACTGACTTCGCCTTAGCTTCCGTTTAATCACCCGCCAGCCGATAACCTGTCGTCGATGTTACAACGAGTCAAGCCTTGCTTCTGTTGTTGTTGCTCCAACGCAAGGTGGACCCGTGTTCAATTAAAATGCGTTCAAAAGGATATGAATACGTTGTTGTGTTTATTGACTATTGGCTCAGAGAAACTCCGGTGACATTTGCTGTCTATATTTTCTTGACATGTTGTCAATGAACTGTTGGCCTCGCCCCATCTTAACATTTTATGTAAGTAGTTAGAACTTTTCATTCACGCTTAGAACACAAGAACTAGCTGTTAAAATGATACATCACTGCTTTGAAAACGCGCACTCTCACAAGTCCGCCAGCGAAACACGTCTCTACGAATTATAAAACTATAAAGACTTATTCAGTCCCTATGTCTTTTCTTGCCGGTTTTAATACCTTCACTATACTGTTTGTATTCTGTGAAGAAACATATTTTCCTCCAATGAAACCTCCAATTTTGATTTTAACCTCAAGGAATATCCATTTAATGTCACAATATAAACACATTACCGATGATAAAGAAAGTTAATATTTTCGCTCTTTATGATCTATACCAACTTTTGTTAACTAATATCAAATACGACCGCAATTCGCACGTTTTCACAGAGACGGAGAAGTACAAAGGAGGGCAGAAATTAGGATTTTCATATACACTTCATTACAACTATTTCGTATTTCACATTGAATTACGATAAATTTATACTCCCTAATATAGGTGACATTACAAGAGAATTGATGCATTAAATTTTCCGAGATATAGTGATAAGTGAAACGAGATTATTGAAAATGTGTCATGGCGATCACTATCTTAAAGATATACTGATCAAGCTATAGTCAGCCGTAGACATGCGGGGTATCGGATAAAAGCTACTTTCTGCTTGATATTATTCCCATTTAAAAACAGAATTGAAGTCACGCGCTATGTGCCAAGACTTGTTTAACCAAATGGAACAACTTTTTCTGAATTTTTTAAAAATGATGTGTGTAAACCCAGCTTGAGAAAGTGACAGTAACTGTGTTGTTTGGGCAGTTTCCCTGAGTAAATTCACAAATGTTACCCAGCAGCCGCATTGGATTTCAGAACTTAAGAGCTTTTTCCGATCCATTGCAGAAAATCGAACCATATTTTTGCCTTAGTCCGCAAGGATCCATTTCCTGGCACTTTGGTTCCTAATCAAATGATGCAACTGATATCATAAGTTAGCCATTAGACGCGCCATCAAATCGTTACTGTCACAGAACACTAGTGTTTGCTGTAGAAGGCCAGAATTAAGAACAATTTACTGTGCAATTATTGCACTAAAAGCTTAAAGCTGAGTTCTAGGCTAGAAATCTTAATAATAAACTTTGTTTGAAGTATACAATAACCGGCAATGATGATGATGCAAATATGCCGAGGAATCGGTTTTAGACGCACGAGCTAGAGAGATATATGCTGATCAGGTTCTTTTTGCGGTAACCGTACATCCGCTGGTTTCCAGTTGTGAATATGGAATTTGAGTTTTAATAAGCCCATTGCTGCTCAAAGTCGCCGACTTGTTATTTTTAATTTGATTTATGATAATTTCTACCAACTATATTCCTAATTTTGCTACTTTTATTGAACCTTGCTTAACTTGTCAAAAATAGACGCTTCTCTGACTCAAAATTATACCGTATCCGTGAAAAGGCTTAGGCAGTCTGGATGACAACTTGTGGCCCTCAAACTATCTCACAGCAGGGAATCATGCTGGCTTGATCTTTGAGAACGTAAAAACACAACTTGCTAAGGTAGTTATCGTTCGATATTAAAAGCTTTAACGAGCCAGCATTTTCGTCACTGATTTAGTTGCAAGATTGGCTATGCTACCCATTTAGCTTTCACTTCTCATTTCGCCAGTTACCTTTCTACACAATCGCGGCCTCTTTGTATCTCTTAAAGTCTATACAAGTCTTATAAACAATGGAATTACTCTAATATTTTTGTATCTGAGCTACTTTTAAATTTGCTATTTTTTTTTTATGCTACACAGATGATGTACATGAAAATGTTACTGAGATTTCTCTGTATGCACTTTTTATGCCAAATAGTATATTTAATCAGGCAATAGATTTCTCACTGAACGGAGCACTTGTGATTGACACATCAGCTGAAATGTAAACCAAAAATCTGTACAGACGCTAGCGCAGTTTATGGATGCAATCGATAGATAAGACTTAGTACAAGAGAACTACGTAAGTAAGCGGCTCAACGAACGTCAAAGTGCAAGAGCGAAATTGTGTTCTTTTTACGATTTGTTAGGTTAGAGACAAACGGCTTTTTATTTAGGGATTAGGGGAGGCTAAGAAGAAGAAGCATGTTCAATGCATTACAAATTTGCCACATCAAAGTGTGTTCAAGTTGTAGCCAAAGACATATTGACTAGCTTGAAAATGGTTTCACCCACGCTCCATAGTCTTGGGATCAATACGCAGCTATATAATATATTTGTGTCAGTTGACAGTTCTGTGGCTTGTCGGACACTTTAACGACAATAGAAGTATGTGTTCAGAGTGCCTTTCTTTTCAGTGCCGTTCAAAGACAGTTTCTAGTGATGTACGGGTGGTTTTTGACACATTTTTCCCAACTATGTCAGTTTCCTGGTGAAGGTCGTATTTGCGGCAACATTTTTACGTACTTAGCGCCTATATCGCCGTATTTTTGTATTTTCTTTAATCTGATATATGTACACACCAGGATTAGTGAGTGAAGTCCTCGAGGGGTGAAACAGGAGCTGCTTTTAGCTTAGGTAGTGTATGTATTTTTAGCAGTCGAGCATGTCGAGAGTAAAACTGTCCGCATTTCCGTCTCAGCCCCTCAAATCTGCCATTTGCACTTATCTATATCCCATCAATTTCTTGACTAATACGCGATTATGGATAAGAGATACAACTCATTGAATGTCTCTGGATTTCACATGCTTCTTCGGGTTCAGTTTAATAAAACACTGCCCCATACCCCCACCCCACCCTTAAAAAGTTACAATTGTACCACTTATTCACGATTAAAAATTCCATATCTTGAGTAATGTGTTTAGTGGACTTATCAGAGACCACGGAATCAATGAAGGAAGCTGTGACATAAATGTTCTTACGTATGTGACTCGGGTATGTGACCGATTAACTAACCCACTTCCGTCCAACAAACGTTGCGCGTGCCGATTTCTGATTACCAGTTCAGTTGACGGCTTTGACACGCCTGGTATTAGCATGGCCGGCTGTGGGTCGGCAGTGGTGACGTCCATGGTGATTAGGAAGCTAATTGATCTAAGAAAACACGTTCAGTTCTATTCCGCTATCCTTTATCGTCATACATATCAGATAGTTGCTTCCGTACGACATTGTTTGGTTGTATTGTTTAACAAAATGATGGAAATGGATCGAACAAAAGGAGATGTTACCACTTTTCATTTGGCATTGATTATTTGACGAGCTTCCAGCAGCATTTGCGAAGATTGATTCACTGCAATTATTATTCGTACAATCCTGTTTTCTTTTCGTTTTTTCCTCTCTTTATCTCTCCTTTTCTTTATAACTTTGTCGCTTGTGCAAATTATTTCTCTACTGATTCGGCTCGTCAAATTTAAATTAGTTCACTCCCCACCCACCCCCAACAAAATCAAATTGTCGGCCCCTCTATGCCTGTGGAACAATTGAGTGGGAATACTTCGGCGCTGAAAACTCGGCCACAAACTGACAGCTTTTGCCACATCAATAGAGCCTCTGGTACTCAGCGGTGGGTATGTAAACACGACTACAGTAAGGCGTGTTCACAGCTAGTGGCCGATTCTTAGGTTTTTATGCTCCCACTAAGGTAGTTTACACTAATACCGATGGATACTAAAACTCCGAGGCTTGCGGTATAAGTCCTTCACGACTTTTAAAATACACACATGGCTCTGAAAGCGACTGTGAAGTACTTGACTGAAATATTTGCTTACTAGGGTCTTTTGATCTTTTAATCCAAGTTACCGAGTAGGACGTTGATGTCTCAGAGACACTGATACTTGCAGTGTAAAAGCTTAAAATCTCTCAAGTTTTTAAAATTTCATTCCCACCGTTGTATGCCAACAACTGACATAAGTTACAAAAAGGAACAACTGTAGCCGTGCTGAAATTCGTTTTTTTTTAAAATTTTATCTCGCTAGAGGTGTGATGGTGACTATTTAATGGGCTGTTCAGAAAGAGTAGATATCCCTTTTGGACAGCTTTAAACTGAAATCAGCCCACTTTAATATCAGAGACGGAGCTCAAGTGTATTATTACACAGTTAGTGTCATTGTATAGGATACAATAGCTGACTCTTTTCAAATTACGTCATACGTATGTTGTCCGCAAAGCGATCCCACAATGCATTACTGGCGACTCCACAACGAAAACTTGTTGCTACGCTTTCTAAATACTGCAGATGCCAATTGGTCACTTTCAAAATCACCTTTCAGTGCGATACAAGATACTTGATACAGAAGTAATACAGATATATCAAGAAAGTTTATTTGTTTGTCCGCTTTTCGGTCTTTTTTTAGCAGCCGGGGATCATGGAGAACGCAATTAGTGAAATAATACTCGAAGTTTTTCCAAACGTAACACAGAGACAGGGACAGAGACAGAGACTGAGATAGAGACAGAGACAGAGACAGAGACAGAGACAGAGACAGAGATAGAGATAGAGACAGAGACAGAGACAGAGATAGAGACAAAGACAGAGACAGAGACAGAGACAGAGATAGAGACAGAGTCAGAGACAGAGACAGAGATAGAGATAGAGACAGAGACAGAGACAGAGACAGAGACAGAGACAGAGACTGAGACTGAGACTGAGACTGAGACAGAGACTGAGACTGAGACAGAGACAGAGACAGAGACAGAGACTGAGACAGAGACAGAGACAGAAACAGAGACAGAGACAGAGACAGAGAAAAAGACAGAGACAGAGACAAAGACAGAGACAGAGACAGAGACAGAGACAGAGACAGAGACAGAGACAGAGACAGAGACA
>JANUFV010066660.1:0-18176 GCA_024757865.1 Epizoanthus scotinus
ATTAAGGTACTATAAATATCATGGAGTTTTTTTACTCAAAATTTCTTTTCAATGTCTTTCAGTATTAGTATATGTATTTGGCATGTATTTCTACTAGTCTATTAGGAACACTTTTTGTGGGAGTGAAAATTCTAGTCATATCCGAACCTGAACCTCTGGAAACAGTTTTCAGTTTTCTAATTCAAAATGTATTTGATTCAATGTTTTCTAGTGCTAGTATATATGCATGCTATGTATTGCTAGGCCCCCACAAATGTTATAATGCATATTTAGCAGCACAAGAATTAGTTTGTACTCTCTCTACTGTTTTCATATATAAACACGCTTTAAATGATCTTTGTAAGGAAAGAATAAGATGAAGAAACTAGCTGCCTGAAAGAAAAATCTTACTTCAATTACATATATTCTTTTATGCCAAGTTCTCCATTGGTGCAGTGCTTTCTGGGACTGCAGCTACAATGTGATGGTTGATAATATAGATATCCAAGGCATTTTTGTTGGTATTTCCCCAGTGAAAATGTATTTACCAGGTCATTGATACATATTGAGCTGTGTTCATTTTTTTAAATATACCCGAGCTGTCGTTCACTCAATCCTCATAGACATAGGGTGGGGGTTAAGCCAGTCAGTTCTGCCCCAGGGGGGAATTGACTAGTGAATATGCATGACCATGACAGTGCTCTCAAAACAAAAGTAGAATTTCAAGATGATCGATTGCCTTCCATAAAGTTTTAAAATACCTTGCCAGCAGTCTCTTGTCGTTTTTAAAATGTTTCACTTTTCCTCCTAGCTTTAATGGCTAATCCTTATTTTCAATATTTCAAATTCTCTATTCAAGTAGACTAATATTTGTCTTTGCAGTTAACGTTCGTAGCCTTTTCTAATGTGCTCGCCTCAATTTTAGTCCTAACAAACATCTCGACAACTCGAAACAACATCAAGCCGAGGTCCCCACCGCAATACGCAGTCAGAAAGACCTCCGCCGTGAGTGCAGCACAGGGCCAACGAATGTTGAACAGCTTGCTTGATATGGTACCACTTGTCTCATCCATCGTTCTTTCTTTAACACTATTCACAGGTATCATTGCAAGGTTGTTATTATCATTCTCAGCAGACTTGTTTTCAGTTCTGTTCAACTCTAGCTCTGCCTCAGATATCATTGCAAGATTGTTATTATCATTCTGAACAGACTTATTTGCAGTTCTGTTCATCTCGAGCTCTGCCATGATTTCATATTTTAGTTTCACATCGTCACAAGTGAAGGCATTTTCATTGATGTAATTAGAATCTTTGCCTTCATCAGCCTTGTGCTCTGAAGGTAGCTCATTTACTGCGTCTTGTTTTACTGGGCCAGTCAGAATTGCATCGGCATTTTCACCAACCAAATTTCGCTCAAACGAGTATCCATCGATCTCGCATCCCTCCAGGGACATTCGCACTTTCGCAGCAAAATCATAAAGTTCAGAACCGTCGTCTGGGCAGAACAGCGGATTCAATGGATCTTCCAAGTTTGGATTATGTAACAAGAACAACAATCCTTGGACACAGTCCTGTAAATCGTTGGTGTTTGTCCATTCGTCAAACAAATTTAAACAAATTTCTCCGGTTCCATTTCCTTCGTTTATATCGTCGCCGCCTTCAAAAATGTCGATATTTGGGTGATAGATTTGTGTTTGACACAGAACAACCGGTGCCTCGTATGGATAGTTTGTGGGACACACTTTAAAGTTAAACTTTCCATGTCGGTAAAATCCATCGTTTGGAATAATTTCAACAACAAATTCTAGTGGATCGTCCTCGAAGTTGAGGATTTGGGCTTGTCCGGCAGAAAAGCTACCCACATTTTTTAGCAGCTTATGAAAGTCTTTTGCTACTTGGCCGCACATTACTGTGCCGAGTGCTTTAAAAGTCGGATCGCTTCTTCCACATTAGCAGAGATTCAAAAACTAACCTGTTTGTTGTTTTCCTAGCATTTTAGCCCAAACAAAGATTGCAGCGCCAGCAATATTTTGTTTTCGTGGTGCAATTTCAGATAATAGCCATAGAGCTGCAACCAATCAAAGTGCGGCTTCCATTTTAAACCGGAAATGATGTAACTTTCTACTGATATAACTTGGCGGGGTATTCCCAATATAAACACGTGATCATACTTGGCCGGGGACATTTTATTTACATATAAAATCGTTTTCAATTTCAAGAGATAGAACTACACTTAATTCCTGAAAGAATAGATCATTGAATCAATGAATGGATGCTCCCAAACGAAATATTTTGAAAAAATAAACAATAAACACGGGGTTGTGTGCGCCCACGTTCCATAATCCAGTTGTAAGCCTCGTGTCATGCGCGCCGCACGCTTGACGTGGTTTATTCAAACCTGGAAGAAGAAGAAACAAGAACTATCAACGTCTTTTTAAAATATATAGAATCGCGCAAATCAAAATAACGAAATGAAGCAAAGTCACTTTCACGTCTTCAGTTTTCTACTCGTGGCCATGTGGCGTACAGTTCAGTGCAGTGACGGAGAAGGAGGAGGATTGGGAGACCTGGCTAAAATCTTGGCTCAACTATCCGGCGGAAGTGACTGTCATTTTAAATGCCCTCGCGGTATGTGCTCTTTGCTAGCTGAGTTGCTACTCCTCATATTTTAGGTCAAGGGAATATCATCTTGTAGTTTTATAGAGACAAATGTATGGATCTACTGCTTAAGTCAAAGTTCAAAATCTTCACAACGTTGTCTATGCACACGTGCAACATTCACATTGTATCATTAATTGGATTACCCGATACCGGCTCGGTAACGTAAATTTACTAAATATATTTTGATATTTAATGTCGCTGAAAGTAATATTTTATAAGAATTGCTTCGTGTGAAGCTTTGGCATTTACATGGGAAATCAAATGATTTGTGAACATTTTCTGGTTTTGTATTTAGGTCTATGAGAAACCGATTTCGGTAACTACAGGTGAATGAACAAACGCGGCCTGTGTCTACACTACATTACAGTTTACACTGCGGCTGACATGTTGGCCTACGATTGGGCAATTTAGAAAGATACACCTGTTCGTTTCTCAAAGGAAACATTTTTTATGAGATTTCTAGAACTACTTAATCAAGGGAATATAATGATAACATTGATAGAAAGTTAACTCGCAAGCTAGTAGTTTACGTATTTGAAAGAGGAAAATTTGGAATCTAATCCCATCCAGGTCTGAGGAACCCCTACAGTTTATCTAGCTGTGCATTGTTCTAAGTTAAATGACAAAGGTTTTGCAAAGGGCCCCTCCCTCCCCCTCCGATCTGCCCTAATAATGGTCAGGTTTCGACAAGTACCTCAGCTGTATTAGCTTTTACTGGTTGAATTTTTAAATCCTGGGGCTGGAGATGAAAATTAGGGAAACTTTTCAAGTACAAAGATGTAACTTGGAAATTCAGGCTAGTACACTTGTAGTGAGATTCAGTCTGTTACTGAAAAAATACTAGTTTGCTGGTTTCTTATGTGTAGCTACATATTTGTAGTCAGTTATGATTCCGATTGCAGTACTAAAATCAAATAGGATCACTCCCATTTCGATATCATTTTATGTTTAGTTGAATCATTCTTCATACATATACTTGGTTGTAGTTATTGTTATTGTCTTATTTTTCTCCTTAACTTTTACCAACCTTTCAAGTACTCTAACTAGTAAAATGAGAAGAACTTGTCACACATGTACAGTATGATAAACTAACATTCTTATTTAGCCTAGCTGGTAGGCAAAGATCATCCATTTTCCTCTCGGTAAATGGTGGATGCCTGCTCACCAGATACAGCACTAGCCATGTCTATTGACCAGTGTTTAGCTCTATATGGTTTTTACAGGTAGCCTTCACTTGATAATTTGTACATTTATCTACTTAATTACTTCTATTCTGTTGTAAGAATACTGTAAACTTAAGTGTAAATAAAGTTGTTGTTGTTGTTGTTGTTGTAGCTTGTATAGCAGTCCCTCGGCTTGGGCTGATATTCATTATGTTCGCGTGATATTAGCCCAAAACAAGGGCCTGCTATGCAGGCTTGATTGCATTGTTCTCATATATTATTTATTATATGGCAGGTTGGATTCCCGCCTAGTCTATAACTAAATCCCTGCATTGTGATTGGCTGAAAGTTAATTCTGGATTTTACCATACAGATGTTTCACTATAAGAACTTGCGGACCAGCAACTTGATTGTCTAAATTAAATTATTGTATAAAATTATTCTAGTTTATAGTTATGTATCTTCACTATGAGTCAACTACATTAATTACACAACATTGACCAAATTCTAGGATATCAACCACTAGCCAATCGTAATCATAAACCATCTAGTAATGGATGTGGATCCATGGGAATTCAGGTGAGTTAATGAACAAGTAGTACATTAATTGTACATACTTACAGGGGAGTAAGGAGTCCCTACAAAATGCAGTGTGGAGGGTAGAAATAATTCTATTCATACACAATTTGTACATTTCTATAAGGGTTGGTGGGAGGCCTAACTACTGGCAACATTAAGCTCTACTCAGCTGGTTACACCCAACCCCTAAATTTATTTCACAAACCACATGTGGGAATATGTAATTCATTAGGATTGGTTAACAGTTTCAGACCGGTTTGTTTCAGACTGGTTTCTTTTTGTGGTTTTGAAGCCATTACCAACTCTCAGTAAACTCAACTGAAGTTACTGAATGAAATACTGAATGAAATGTTCTATAAATAATATAAAATACTTTCAATTGTGTAAAGGTGCTGGATCAAAGTTATACAATTGTTTTTAGAAACTTGACTGTCAAAACTTACTAGTCAAAACTTAACATCATTTATCTGCCCAATATTTAGTACTATCTTGTCAACTGGGCAGCAAACACAGATTTTGTCCCACCTGACAAAAATGTAGGTTGGCACATATCATGTACATACTATCAGGGTTGCAGGGAGGGCTCAAGGGTGGAAGCCAAATGTCTTGGTACATTGTACATGTTTCTACATTCTACATACCATCAGGGCTAATGGGAGGTCGGAAGAATAGCGGTCAAATGTCTTGGCACATTGTACATACTATCAGGGTTGCAGGGAGGTCCTAAGAATAGGAGTCAAATGTCTTGGCACATTGTGCATACTATCAGGGTTGCAGGGAGGTCCTAAGAATAGGAGTCAAATGTCTTTTTGTCGCTACTTTGTACATACCATCAGGGTTGCAGAGAAGTCCCAAGATTGTATATAATTATCCATTGCTAATATTAAAAATGAAAATTGTTAATAAGATTTTAAGCTATCATGAAAATTACTTAAACAGCTGGACACAAGTCATTCGCCAGGATTCACAGAATGCTGCCACTCTCATGATATATGCTACGACACTTGTAATAATAACCGCAATCAATGTGACGAGGACTTCAAGTCGTGTCTGGATAATGTGTGTCTTCTAGAAGGTCTTGGAAACCGACAAAGCAAGGAGCAGATCAGGGCATGCCAGACTGCGTCAGATCTAATGTATTCTGGGACAGTGACCCTTGGGTGCATATCATACAAAGAGGCTCAGCGAAATGCGTGTTTATGTAATGGGAGAAAAATTACAAAAGAAGAATTGGAGGAATTAGAGAAATCAGAAAGGGAGGAACTATAGCTGGTGCCGTGTAAACAATGTAGCTACATTATGCATGTATTTATAATTTATGTACATGTAGTTAGGCCAGACATTATCAATATTATAATAATTATGTGAATGTCTTGATACAGTTTGAACACGAGAATTATTTAATATCAAACTTTTAACTGCCATATGTTTGTGACCAAGGCAAGATGTACAGTAAATCACACTCTTGTCAAAAGTTGTTATTGACTAAAGTTTAAATTTACTACATTATAGTAAATTATTTTGTTCATTTTAGTAGAACAATGACCTCTAAAATGCACTAATTTGTCACAAAATTGCAACTAGATAAAATTTATTTTACAGTAAGTCAAACAGAAACTGTTTGAATCAAATAATACAGTAAGGGCCTGCTTGTGTATAGGTGAGGGACCTTGGGTACATGTGCATGTAGGTGAGATAATTTATGATATGGCTAGTTAATTTTGCATGCTGTGATTGGTCAATTTCAGGTCCGTAAGTTGCCGTACTGACCTCTCGCTCTCGAGTGGCTGTCACTTGTTTATGTTTTCATGTGTTTACACACCCTCAGTGGCCCCAAATTATCAAAAACGCCATATAATAAATATCTTATTAGTCTCGTTTGCTCGATCCGTACGGTAAATTATGGGTCCTCGTTTTTCCTTCTCTTTTTCATGGCCCGCGAGCTTTGCTCTTGGGCCATAAAAGGAAAAAGGCTTGGCCCATAACTTGCCGTACGGACCTTGCACTCAGCTAATAAGAGGTATACATGTATATCTTTTATCTTCATCACATTTACATGAAAGGTGGTGGACCCCATCAAGGCAGTTTGCCCAGTCTGATGGGGTGGGTTACCCCACTTACCGGTAGCTGGGGTGATGTTTTGCCATGTAAATTCTCAAGGTGGGGTAACTATTAGATTTTACATGCTTAGTAACCATGTGACAGTCTCAAGAAACTCAACATGTCATGTATGAAAGGTTAAGAAATTTATTCTCTTCAATCAGTTCATGGTGCACAGCCATAGTTGCTAACAACACAGCCTGTTTGATACATGCTGCTCACTTCTTTTTCCTTACAAACTGTGAACATTTACATAACTGCAGAAACGTCTTCATGGTTGGTTTCTTGTCTTCATGGTTGATTTCACGTGACTTTTATGCAACATTTTACAAAAATAAGGTATTTCCATAGTGAAAGTCTCTTTGCCTATCTACAAGACAAGTTTTGCAGAATTGAACTGTTTTTATCCTGCTTCAGAATAATTCAGCTTGGACAGCTGCACTGTACCATCCATGGGTTCTACTGATAAGGGACTTGTCATACAGGGAGGAGGGGGTGGGCTGGAAAAATCAAAACTATCGTGAAAGCATTTTTGGTGGCCCACCCTTGAATACTTGCACAAAAATCAATGCCCCACCTCCACTGTTGTTGCCCACCCCTTTTTCATGCATAAAAACAGTGACCCACCCCCCTGTTTTTTTCTGGCTCACCCCTCTCCCTGTATTTTGTGACAAGTCCATTAAATAATACTATTGTATCAATCCATTCACTTGTTTTTCTTGTTTGCTTCGTCCTTTTGTATCCTAACAAACTCCTCTGCCTTGGCTGAAATAATTGCTGCAAGATCTCGGAAGGGCTTCTTGCTTTCGCTAGGTGTAATGGGGATCCCCAGCTTTCTCCTGACTGTTGGGAATTTGATTGCAACATTCTGTGCTACACCAAATCCTGAAGACACTGCCCAGTAGAGGGTCATAGCCTGCAATCATCAGGGACAGAAATTTAAAATTGACATTTTTTCTAAACATTTATCTCCTGGCAGTGTCTGAATCTACAATTAACTGTGTATATAATATATATTGCAGTAGTATGAGGGTATTTAGAATTGTATAAACTTATTTTTTAGAATTTAATACTGAAACTATTTAAATGGTGTGCATTAATTATTTCTATTTGAGAAAAAGTGAAGTAAATTTCATTTTCTTATTTAATTTGACATTTATGCATTTGAGATAAAATTATTTATTGCTTAAATCATGGGAGTGTGTAGCAATTTTGTTACTGTTGTGTACAGTAATTCATAGGGTAACAATTACATGTACAAATATTGTACTGTTTGTATGGTTACCATAGTTACTACTTGTACATATGTACAAATATTGACAGACCCACAGTAGAGGTTTGAATAACTCATTACAATATTTGTAACAACTAGCTATTTATACAGGGTTCATGGAAAACCTGGAAAGTCATGGAATTTAAAAAATAAAATTCCAGGCCTGGAAAGTCATGGAATTTTACTTTTGGTCATGGAAATTTTGGTTTTGGTCATGGAAAATGAATAAACTGTGTATAGAATTACACAATTAGTTTGTTGAAATTTTAAGGTTTGGAGTTTGGGCAATTATGATGCTGAAGGTCACGGTTTGCGTGTAAATAAATGTTTTGCATTTAGAAATAATGATAAATCCCTTTTTTATGCCACACGTTAATGACGCTTGGAAATAATCAAAACCGAGAATCACATGTTCGTGCAATGCTTTATAAAAATTAGGTCATGGAAAACACAAAAAAGTCATGGAAAAGGTCATGGAAAGTCATGGAATTTTAGAAATCCAAAAGAGTACAAACCCAGTTATAGTACATGTACAGTACTGTTAGCGTTATGTAATATGAATTCATTATACTTACGGATGGCACTTGTGATGAAATAATGATCATTCCAACAGACAAAACTCTTAATGTGTTGGTGAGAATCCTCTGGCCCCTGGTAGCTTGTTGTCGCTTCAATGCATGCATCTGCACAAGTATACAAATTAACATGGGTTACTACCACTATTGCAGAATAAAAATCAAAAATGAACTTTCAATTTTGATATTATTAATTTTATTAATAATAATACATAATATTTATATAGTTTTTGCAAGCTCTTCAAAATGTTTTTTTACATTTCAAGAAGTACCGGTACATAAAAAAAATAAAAGTATTCCAGGAGTTTTTCGGACAAAGGAAGACGTTATTCCAGGAATGTAGTGCAAGATAATACTGTTCATGACAAAACCATAAATGATAATTTTACCGATCCCTCTCCTTAGTACATGCAGTTTCATAACAGGTTCCTGCAGGTGTATCAAAACACAGTATATACACTTATTTACCTTGAGGTTCTACTACTTAATTTAGTAATTTGTAATTCTTACAAACTTGTTGAAATCGATAACTATATACAATAATTGTTAGTTTGTGCTAATAATAGCAACCTTAGGGTATATAAAGAACAATTATTACCAGCAAGAGCAGTGACCTGTTTTGAAGTATCAACAAGCTGTCACACAAACACCTGCATTTTACTACTGAAAACTCCATGTATTATATCAAATAAGTGACTTAGTATAGTAATGAAAATGGAGATGTCGCTGACGCAATTTATCAACTGTAAATCAATCTCAACTATAATGCTGTACACATATTATACACAGATTCGTGTATATGAGATGGATGTACCCCAACACAGTGACATGTTTACAAGCAGTAAACACTGCAAAGTGAACATGTACCACCTGCTAAGATTTGAACAGGTGACCAGTAAAATGAGTTGTGTAGTAATATTGCCCCGGCTAGCTGTCACCTTAATGCACTGCCAAGAGGCATGTCACTGCTATCTTGGGACAATGAAGTCCTCATGCAATCCACAAATAGCAGAAAGCTTGTGGTTCAAACCACAGAAAAGCACTGCTCTCTATCTTCTACAGCATGTTCCTGATTCCAATAGTTTATATCTATTATAAGTTCAACATCATGGCAAAAAGTATGTAGAGATCATCTTGATCAGTACCAGAAACTTGGCCAACAGCCACTCCTGATTATAACAAGGGCAACTCCCAGGATTAGTGAACAAATACAGTGCTGGCATGGTTGTACATCACTCGGAGACAAGCCCCACCCTACCAGACAGACATAACGTGGCAACACATGAGGTGTTTGCAGTCCCACCCATGAGTAACTGACTATATTCACAAGTGGAAGTAACATCAAAACACACTGAGCAGGGTCTTGGCCATCTAAGGATTGGGAAGGTGTATGAAATACAGTCCAACAGTGGATTGTGCTCTACTTGGCAGAAGACAGGTAATATTTGTAATCCATATTATTGAAAGGCATAGCATTGTACAGTATTCAAGTACTGATGCAGTATATCTGGTTATATTTGTATTGATATATATAATGGGGTTAAGTAAGCAGTTATGCATCTCCCTAAACTTTTGAACTGGGGCATTTTCACAAAATTGATTTAAATTTGTCTGACAAACATAAATATAAATCTACAGTCGAGCACATTTCAACTACATGTAGATGTATGCAAGTAAGTACTGACACTAGTAGTAATAATGTAGAAACTATTGATTACTGTTAACTTCACATCTCATGCAAGTTCACACTGAAGTCAAAGTTTACATGTGCAATGATTATTATCTTTTTGTGGTTTAAACAGTTACCAAGTCATGGCTCTAAAAATTATGTATATAATCATTTGATGTTACTTGGAGTTATATTACTTTTACCTGGAATATATAATTCATCGCAATTATAATTTCCAGTTCTAAAATATTGAAAACTTCTTGAGTACAAAATTCAAGACGGCCAGGTACTAAGAGAAGAGACTGATATATACAACAATGATAATAATATAAATGTATCGACATGTACATGTATTTATATCAAATGAATTATGGTCTGTATCCAGTGACAATCATACTGAGCTGTAAAGTGGCTTTCCTGGTCTTTGTCAACTACTTTGCCTGACAAAGATCTAAGTAGAAGAAGCCAAATACAGAACTTCGGTTTTTCTTCTTCCCACATTTTATAATTTTTAGTAAAAAATATTCAGAGTATAAACTTGAATTTAACACGATGCTATTATATTTTGACTCTGGGATGCTGTCTGAGTGTAATAATTATTAAACCCCAATTAATGATTTACAGTATGTTTATTATCAATGACTTCCAAGTAACACTTTTAAAATATACCCCCAAGCAGGTCTGAAGCAGCAAAACTATTTTTTAGCAAATTGGTTTAAGAAACATACCCTTATGGGTGACAATTAATGTCATAATATAATATTATTATATGAATACAAATATTCCTCATATAATAAATATATATTATACCATCTACCCAGATATTCATGTAAGTCACCACCCCAAGATATAAGTCCTCTCCCCAGATATATATAGGCCCCTTCCCCAGGTATATAATGTCATCGGCATCTTTCCCATATATACATGCAAACCCCTTCTCCAGATACAAGCTCTCCTTCTGAATTACGAGCCCCCTAAATTCAACAAGTAGAAACAGCTAGACAAAGAGTGGCATGTTTAGACTTTAAATTTTGGTTTTGTGTAGCCATGAAAGAATACAAATTTAATAGCTTCACAATACTACAAATGAAACCTAATACAAGATTTAAAAAATATTGCCATTAAACTCACCTCGATGTTTGCTAAATTAAAGAGACCGACACAAAATGGAAGAATGAGGGTGGAGTCTGGAACAATGAGATTGCTAAACCACAGTACACCACCGGTGATCATATCCGGACACAGAGCATTTTCTGAAATACAAGTTGTAGCTTTTATTAACCTTTTAAGTCAACCAACAGCAACAAAACCTTGAAGTAGTTTAACATAACATTATTCTGTATATAATATTGGAATGCTTTGTATATTTCCCTTGAAATGGTGCATACAATCAGATGACCACAATTTACAGGCTTACCGTACGTATATTATAGTCTTATAGTTGCATTGCCTTCATAAGAATTCAAAAACTTTCTCCACTGACGAAAATGAGTACCAAAGGCACTAGTTTCATGGGAGGTCTAAGATATGCTCCCCCACAAAATAGAAAACGATCTACTTAATAGGTCTGTATTTCTTGCATTTGAAATACACTATTGTACGCAATGTTTGCTAGTCATTTATTTCAGGGTTCCCAACCATTTTTTAGTTCGAAAATCTGAATTAAATTCTTGTGATCAAGTTGGACAGTTTCTCAACGTGCTCTCCCATAAGTTTGGAGTCTCAGGGGGAGTTTGTTCACCCCCACTCCCCACCCCCGAACCTCTCCCCTACTGGCCTACAAGTTCTATCATAATTATACAATCATTACCCTACCAATATTGTGTACATTGTTTACAATGCCTAATTATCTTTACATTTCCCTACTTAATAGGAGTTGCTGGCCATCACTAAGTAAATACAACCAAAATGGCATCAACACCCCCTGCTTACAAATGGTGGGAGACAGACGACAAAACAAAGAGAGTTTACACTGAAGTATTGGTGGAGAAACTGACAAAAGCCAATAAAACAAATAAGTCCCCCAGCAAAGTATCTCGCAGTGACAGTAACTTGAAAGAGCGACATCGTTCTCCAAAGAACACAGTCTCCACCCCCAACAGCCCACGATCAGACAAAAACTCACATTCTGATAGCAGTAGTAGTGATATTGAACAGAAGGGGAAAAAGTACCAGTTTGAGACAATCACCATGGATACACTGGCAAAATATGAGTACATAAAGAGCCCCAAGAAACAGCCAAACACTGTTAACCCTGATACACCTTTGGTTGATGCCACACCAACACTTAGCAATGGCAGTGACAAGTCACGGATAGACTGGGAATGGAAAAAGAAGTTGGCAGCATCTAATTCTGAATCAAGTTCAAGCGACAGTGAGAGGCAGGTTTATCACAAAGGACACAAGGACAGTCCACGGACACCACGGAAGACCTTCCACTCACTCGATAGCTCCTCACAACAGAAATACAACAAACCTGCTGACACTAGCAGTAACAGCAAAACTAAGCAAAGGCCACTTTCAAGTACCAAACCAAACCTCACAAGAAGTAAGCTAGCGGAAATACCAGAGTATGATTCATCTGATGTCCAGGAAATGACAACTGAGGACAGCGACAGCAGTTCAGATCATGTAATGAACCGACAAGGATGGGCCACACACAACAGTACAAGGATGAAACCAGCCAATGCCAAAGTGCAAGATGGGAGCAAGAACAAACATGATGTAGAACTGAGTGCGTTGAAGGGGGAGGAGCTCCTTACAGTGTTGAGTGACAAGTACATGTCACTTGCTGAGAAAGTCGAGCAACTGGAATTTAGACTGTATGAGTTTACTGATGACATCTATAAACTCAAAAATGCAGTTGGAATCAAAAGCAAGGAGGAAAACAAGGAAGCAAAGAATGAAAACTCCAGTCCAAGTCATACAGTCCAACTTGGTTCACCAAGACGCAGCCGACCATATTACAAGCATAGTTTTACACTTGCAGCTGGTCGGGAGCTTATTGCTGACAAGTATGCAGCCAAGTCCCAGTTACTTAAGCTGCAGTCATCACCAAGCAAGTCTGTGAAAGCAAGCAAAGCTGCACTA
The DNA here is from genome assembly GCA_024757865.1 of Epizoanthus scotinus. Classification (NCBI taxonomy): domain Eukaryota; kingdom Metazoa; phylum Cnidaria; class Anthozoa; order Zoantharia; family Epizoanthidae; genus Epizoanthus; species Epizoanthus scotinus. The sequence goes on from JANUFV010066660.1 coordinate 13,090, forward strand.
TCAGCCTCAGGAGCTGAAAGCCGTGATCATGTGCCAAATGACAAGCCATCAAAAAATAATCTTAGGATCGAGAAAGATTTGACAGAGGATGAGATTCAAGACATTTTAAGATCTGCAAAGGCAAAATATATTGACCAACCAAACTACCTGGAAGAACTGGGCTATAACATCAGGAAGAATGATTAACATCACAAGCAGTCATCTCCAAACTACAACTTGTAAATAACTAAATAAACCTTTAGTTTATACATGTATTATAAAATTACAGAGATATGATATGAAATTAAATGCTTGCAAAATTAATTTGACACTCAACAAAACTGGGAAAATTATTGAAACCAGAAAGTAAAACAAATTGAGTTGTTCAGTGGGTATACCATGTCCTAGAAATAATGTAACTCATATTTCTATTTTTAATTAAATTTAATAATTATTTTTGAAGAAAACCAGGTTAATTAATTTCTTTATGACACCATCACATAAATTTTCACAAAACATTTCAAACAAAAAATATGTTTGGTACCATTATCATTTGCATTCCAATAACTATATGGGCTTTATTGGCCTGCTTTGATTTCCTAGTAACTCCCTAAAACTGGTTGTGGCGCTTTAATTTATTTTGTAAATTTTTTATCCAGTTCTAAAATCTGGTCCTTTTTCTCTAGTATATACATGTAATTACACAAATCTTTACAAAATTATTTACTCCGTTTATATATTATATATGCCTTTCACTAAATAATGAAATTTAATATTTACTAAATAAAATAAAATAATGTAATTTTTATATTTTACAATATACCAGATAGCTAACATTTAGATAGTGCCCGGCACGTACATTGTTGTACATGTATACATGCAGGTATGTGTTATATTTTCTGTCAGCAGTGATGAAATAACTTTTTTACAACACTGAATAAAATTCACCTATTCTGAATGGCTGTAAAACAACCATCATACTTGTAATATATATAAACTCAAATTTGATCTGCAAAATGACAATTATAATACACAAATGTAAAAATCTATTCACCTGGGGTCCATTCCCGCACATATGCTCCAGTCATGTTCCTCAGAGCAAGAGACAGAAAGATCCAGAGGGGTAACTGTGTCCAGGGAAGTATGACCATCTTCAGAGGATTGCAACCTTCGCGTTTGAACATATCCTGCCTGATCAGTCCATACTGACAAGAAATAGGTTTTGGGGTCAATAGCCACATATTGTACCTAGCCTCTACTGCCAGGGGCTACACATGTACAGTTGGAAATGTTCATAATATTTTGTTTCGAAAGGGCAGAAGTTTGGAAATGATAGTGTTCAGCAGATGTTCACAAATATTAACATTGGGAATATTCTTGGGATAAATATTCAGAAAATATTTATAATTGTTCAGGGAATATTAAAAATTGTTCAGAAAATCTTTTAAAATGTTTAGAACATCTTTAGAAACCTTTCAGAAAAATATCTTCAGAAATGCCTAGAAAATCTTCTTTTAAAAACTGTTCAGAAAATGTTCAGAAATACTTGGGAGATCTACAGAAGTGTTCTAAACATGTTCAGTAATCATCAGTTAATATTCAGAAGTGTTCAGATAATCATCACAAATCTTTAGAAGCATTCAGACATTTTCAACAGTGACTGAAACCTTTCTGAATGTTGTTATAATATTGGTTGCACATTTTTATGGGATCTTTTTTTTTGACAAGTTTCCAAAGTTACAACAATAAAGATCTGACACAAGAAACCAGCCATAGTACATGTACATGTAGTAATATGGTAATTTAGTGCATTTCAATAACGTAACCCGGTTATATTAATATAAGAACATGACATACTAGAAGCAAGTCACCTCCTTCTTAAACCTCTTATTGAACTCATCTGCCGACTTTCCTTCCCTGCGGCACTTGACAGCAAGGTTATGCTTCAGTGCATCGCTGATTTCCTTCAATGTCGGCTGTAACAGTTCCATTTTTGCAAGCATTTTATTCTGATGAGCAGATAATGGTAAAGTTATGACTGTTCTGAGAAAGATCGTTGTTCCTATGATGGTGACCCACCATGGAAGGTGTGTCCATGTATGGATGCTTTCTAGTATCTGTTGAGCTGCATAAACTGGAGGGAAGTCTGGCGATACCAGATATGTGCTTGATGAGTCACTGGCATGGCATCTGTGGTGCAATGCTGGTATCGTTCTTGACAGACAAGGCTTTGGAACTGTGAGGATCTACAATGAAATATAATTCAATTACTGATACAGTATATTTTAATAGAACAAGTTCCATTGGGATCAACTACCTTCAGTAAATGATATTTTAATTTATCAATAATAATGTGGAAGTTGAATAAGTTATTATTTCACAGGCTCTTTCCATGTATAACGACACCATTTCATTTGTTAGTATCACTATCCAATTGAAAACGTTGATCAACCAAATGAATCCAAAATATTTATTTTCACAATTGAACATGAAAAAATCCTTCTACAATGGCCCCAGAACTACTTACAAGGTGCAGTGGAACAACAAATTAGGTAAGCCATCTTTATTTGTGCGATTTTACAAAACCAATATTTTTTCATACTAGAAAGTCTTATAAATTAAGACTAGATCAACACAGATTACTATCTACAAGCTTGGACTGGCTGTGGGTTTAGCAGACCCAGCAGAATCTCCCTGCAAAAACCTATGGAGAGTACTCAAAAAACCCACCGTTCAAAGTGTTCAGCACCCATACAACCTTTATATACATCTAATGATTTACCCCTCCGGCACCCAAGGTTGGCAAAATATTATTTTTCAGAAAACAGCTGATATAAATTATATTCATATAAACACTAATCATCATATGACTTCACACATGTCACGATTATAAGCACCATTCTATCTGTGGCGGCATTATTTATGATCAGGGCACATATTTGATATTAATGATTTAATCAATATCAGAATACGAATATCAATATGCATGCATCATTGCATGCTCAAAACCAATCTCGCATCACTTGTACTAGTACGTACGATCGCAATACATTGTTCTCTGGCAATATTAGGTTATTCCGATTACTTTAATCAATGAAATGTTGCTGCCCGAAAATATTGTATGCAATAAGTATAACACGTGACCAGTGATGTGCCGGTCGATCTAACTCTAAGACTAAAACGCTGGATGAATACCGTTGATCGCTAGAATTACCAATCAAATATACATTATCACCTGAATACTTCTGCATACGTACTGTGCTCTAACACGAAGCATAGCGACTGCAGCAGAAGAGTGACATGTGCGTTACAGCGTCTGTAGACTGCATTTCATGAAGACACCGCAGACTGCTTTTTTTGTCGCCATCTTGTTTCGTTGGTCAGCGGTGTTAATCGCGGGCTTCCAACAACAGATAGCCACAGGCAGCCCAAACTTGAAGAATCTATGTTTACTTTGGTGGACCAGTTTTGAAAAAAACTAGGGATTCTACGTCGGCGATTAGGTCAAATTAAGATTGATTTAATCAACTGTAGAAGTTGATGTTATGCTGTTCGCCGTGAGGGTGGTAGGTTTGAGCTGACGTTTCGAGCGTTAGCCCTTCGTCAGAGTTTTAAAAATCAATCTATGTTTACTTTGCATGCTCTAGTCTTTGAACGAAGGGGAAGGACAGAAAAAATCTCCAAATGTTTACTTCTGTGCATGCTAGGGGGGAGGGGGTACGGTTTATTTGTCTCTGTAAAACGTTCGAATTATCAGACCTATAAAGTCGCATTTGATGTCGAATCTGTGAGCAGCTCTGTACTCACTTTTTCTCTCTATTGAGACGTACCTGTTCCCGCCACAAATCACGGTGTTAGGGAAAACCAGTTGGTGGTGAAAGAGTGTGCTTACAACTACAGGTCTCCACCCGACTTTTGTTGCTAGTTCTCTGGTGATGTACATGGAACAAGTATCCTCTCCCCCTCCCCCTGAATAACAAGTGAAATATCTGAAACATCTTTTGATTTCCTGAGAGGATTTGGATTTTGAATATTTGTCAGTTTGTGGTGAAACCTAAAACCGGGAATGACTGTTATAAATAGATTTCGAGTCATCTCAGTCCAGGTCTTGGTCTTTTATTGTGTGTATGGAACTTTCATTGTTTTTTAAAAAATCTTCTCATCGTTACATATTTCTCAACCGTACTAATGGAGCATTCATTTCTTAGGAGAGAGAAAGGGACGGAAAAATCCAAGAGAGTCGGCATTTTTTGATAGCCAAAAAAGGGATCACTAAATTTTTGTCAGAAATAAACTGAACATCAACTGTTCAGTTATTCCAATCAAATATTTGCCCTACAGATAAATTGATTGTTTTTAAAATATTTACACGTATATTATATTTTCTTTTTTTGGGGGGAGTTCATTTAATTTTTTTACTGTAATTATTAACAGGTCGAGGCGTGATAATTTGTTTTTGAATAGTTACAATGATTTTTGCGCCACCCCTCTCCCTTCCTTTTAAAAATTAATGCTCCCTAACACATATTTTTCTTATCAATGAAATATTGTATTTTTTCGTTTTTGATTTGATCAATGACAGTTTTTTCCGTTTGACGGAAGAATATTCTAACTTATTTACTCTACCTATTTCTAACTTTCATTCCAAAAATGTTTTTTAACATAATTTTAAAAAGGCACAAGTCTACTGCTACTGTAAATACATCGGCCGCTGTATACTTGAGGCCATGCCTCCCCTCACACCTCAAAAAATACAAATATTTTTATGTCCATTGCAAATTTCGAGCAATTTTACTGTACAACATAACATGTTCAGTAATGCCAGCGTTCTTTCTTGTTCTGAAGTTTAAAACGTAGTCTGTGTAAACAAACTCCTATTCTTCCACTCCGAAAAATGCCTCTTTTGAGAGAAAATATTGTCTTTTTTCGTATTTGATTTGATCAAGGATACTTTGTTTCCGCTTGGCGGGAAAATGTTCTATTTTATTTTCTCTACGTATTTCTAACTTTAATTTTTTTTAAATTGTCTGAAACAGAATTTAAAAAAGCAATTCTACTCTCACTGTAAAACACATGGGCCACTGTATATTTCTGAGGCCACCGCCGCT
>JANUFV010066661.1:0-10894 GCA_024757865.1 Epizoanthus scotinus
CGAATCTTAAAATTTGCCGCTGCTGTAATTCCTGTTTTAATAAGAAATATGATTGTATAGACTTGTTTGGCGAAACAACTCCGCCATTTTGTTTGGACTTCCGGGCATGCTCTGTGAAGACCTGGTAGCCAGATTTTCGAAGGGTTTCCCAGAGCTCTTCGACCGTAAAAGTCAGAGATGCGCAGTGGAGAAGAGCTCTGGGGTCGAGATTGGCGCCAGGGTCATTGTAGACTTATGCGGCCATAACCGGCACTTGTGCGCAGAGACTGGTAGAAACATCCTGATCTTAGTCAGCATCAAATGTCTTTTTAATGCAATGGGGCAAATCTGAAGAACTTATGCAATAGCTTTGAAGTGGTCTCGTCTAAGGTGTTGCTTATTTTCCAACGGAATGAACCAAGATAGATATGAAGCTATCATTAAAAAATTAACTGTTGTTAGTCAAGCGGCCCAAACATTTACAGTCAAGCGTCAAAAAATGTTTTGTTATCGGCCTAAAATATTAACCGCGCCAACCGTCATAAGACGCCCCCTATCGAGACTATAAGATATATCTTGCATCTAAAACAAACATTAGCGTTTATTGATGCATAGTGCATTGCAAATACTGTTGACATCATTTATTTGGAATGTACTAACATTTTAGTTCTATTTTCTTGTTAGAAAGCCGCAAGTTTAAGCACTTCGATTTACAATCGTCGACAGTGAAAGCCCGCGTATTAATTCCACTGAATGTTCTAAATGAATAAAACTACGAACAGTGAATATATGTACGAATCAATGTATTGAATGATGTAATGTACTTTACATCAGAACACACAACTACATACACAACAAAGCACCAGTCGATCAATTACACACACTTAATGTTTGCGAGTTTCGCTTCTTGTTTATGGTAAACATGATCGTCTATGGTTTGTTGAGGAGAAAGACCCAGCTTAAATGTTGCTGAACTTAACTCAATTTGATCCAATCACAAAACAATTTGTTACAACCGATCAAAAAGTATTTAGCCACATCTTATTATAATTCCCGAGTACATTAGTGGTTGAGTTCCGCTACCCACCCGCTAAGCGTTGAGCAGGTACTTGGTAATGGATGCGAGAAACGCTAGAAGATCCTGAATTCAAAGCGCCGCTCTCAAATCTAATATTCTACTAAACCTAAAATAAACAGCACAACAATTTACCTAAAAAAAAACATTTTGGTGACGGTATCAGTCTGGATTAAGGAACATGATGAGTCGAAATTCTTACTAGAAAGTAAAGCACTAATCTCAAATTAAAGATTACTAGCATAATCATCTACTACTTATGGGAATACTGGTATTAACTTCAAAAGAACATTCTATAGGTCTACCCTGATACTCTATTCATGAACCACTCACCAAAACATAGAAGTATTGTTTGCTGTTATCCTTTTAGATACACTCGACCATTTTAAGAAAGAGAAACGAGAGTGGTTCATTTCCACATGAGCGAGAGAGTCCTCGCATGTCGCTGAAGCTTCCGGCAATTGCGAATAGCTCAAACATGCGTGAACAAGAATTAGCGTCAACCTGTTGTGCTCATCAAGGCGAATAAACCAGAGAAATATGACAAACAAAGTTTTGAGTGCAAAAACAAATGTTAAATACGATTACGGTTATTGTTCATGTTCATTGCTGTTCAACAACCATGAGGTAAAATAACAAATTAGAGCAGTTGAATAGAACTATAGCCCCTCCAACATCTGCCATAACTCCTAATAATATCATTTTGAAAGATGTTCTTCGCATCACTTTCTGTTCTAGAAGGACAAACTTACTATCGTCTCTAGAAGTTAACTGAAGTAAAAGTCTAAAAAATAAGGATCGTATATGTCACGAACTCGAATGCTAAATTCTGATTAGTTGAGTTGGGCAAGTGTCTTGTGTCCTTCAGGTTCCAGTATTTGAACAATACAAAGACTGCGCCTAAAAGCAATTTGATCATGAGAGATAAAGAACAGAGTATTTATATAGTTCGCTTTGCAAAGCATTATTGAGTGTAGTTTGAAATCCTGCACTTGGCGCACGGGCATCGAGGCACTTTGGTTATTTTTAATATAACGTATTTGATTAAACTGGGCCGCGCGGTGTGCATGGGGGAATGGGACCTTGGGATTCGACCATCAAACAAAATGTCGCCTAGACTCGACGGTATTTCGATCCTGATAAAGCACCGATACATAAACTTCGAAACAGGACTTGTAGAGAAGGTTTACACGAGAAATTGGACTTCTAGAACCACAAACACGAAAAAAAACACGCTGTAAAGGTTTGGATAATTTTCTTTTATTCTACAAATACTTGTAAATAACTATTAATATCAAATGCTAGTAACCAAAGTTAAAGTGTCCCCGTGCTTGGCGTCGTCCCAGGGATCGAGATAAGGATCATCATTAATCTATCTTCCAGTTTGCTTTTATTTCAGCATGCAGTCAGGAACACCATATTTCATTTTTCTATTTCAAATCAGCAGTCACAGTATAGCGCTCCCATGAAACCCCTTTATACGGCAGGTAGTTGATCATGAGTTAGACTTCGATTTCTCAAACATATTTTATCCTGTTTACTGGTCTGAAACAAGTACTTTATCGGTAAGGTAAGGTTCACATCGTACCGCGGCACAGTTAGTCTGCGTGGCTGACGGGTTTGTTTGGAGAGCGGAAAAGTCGGGAATCACTCGACATTAATACTCGATCGGGCGCCATATTGGACGCGCGCTCAAGAAGAGACTGGAGAGAGGTAAAAAGCAAGCGAGGAGAGAGGGAAAGGAAGATAAAGTATTTTCCTCTCCCCCCCTCTCCCTCCACTTTCTATTCTTTTTCCTCTCCCCTTGCTTTCAACTACAGTTAGAATGTCGCCTGTTTATCTTAATGATTGTCTCATTTCCTATATAATAGTAATAATAATAATAATAATAATGATAATAATAATAATAATTATATTACTGAATATCAATGCAGCAGAAGTTCGGACCTAGTATGTTTTTTTTTGCTTGTAATACAATTTAGTAATTAAGATTTTTAGCTTTTGTTTATATTTAAATTAATTTATTAATGCATTATCCTGATGAGAAATACATATAAACGCGAAAATCCACGCACCCCTCTCCTTTAGAGATGCTAAAACATCCCATAGTGTTAAATATACTTCTCTGAGCGTGGCCGCTATAATTGCCAATAACAATGTTTTGGCTGTAAGGAGAACTGTATTGCTTTCTTATGTTATACCTTACAAGTGAGATTCATATGTACAGTGAAAACGAAAGGTTTAAGCGTATTTATCAATCAATATTTACAAGAATGGCTCCAGGTATCAGCTAGTTTCATATGCAAGCTTGAACTGACGATTCGTGGTCACAGTTTACAGTTTCGTATCTTGCACATCAGAGCATGTGTAGTCATCATTATTGAAACTACCAGAACTTCCCAACTCACTTGCAATAGTGGGCTATAAGGAAGGAAAAGAGAGAAAGGTTAACACGATTATAAGCGAAAGTTGCTACTGCTATACTGGTTTTAATGATTTGCCACTTGGTAACACATGACAAACTTTACTACCGACAAAGTGTGTCATTCAAAATACCTCACGCCGTGAAATATTTTCTTAAGGTATTTTATTATTCATAACAATTGTTGCCATGCAATAGTTGCTCGTGACATAAATCGGCATTGTTCTGGTCAGGAGTAAAATCTTTCGTGTTCCGCCATATTGTCTGTGTTCATTCTGCTGTATTATTACATTTCAACACGATAACAAATACATTTACTGGATATAATGTACGGTTTGTTATTACTGCTAATGTAAGTATTGATGACTGTAATGGTTTGCTTTTCATTATGTAAGTACTAACTAGAATGGTTTGCTATTGGTAATGGAGTGTTGACCATAATGGTTTGATATTACTAAGATCATTTGTGGCAGTTTCTACAACTTTCAGCTGAAGCAATTTCTGGTGTTACAAAAAATCCAAGTTGGTGAACATAAAATCTATGATAACATATTTTGTGACGTCATATTTCATTATTATTTAATTACTATATATATAATTACCATTGTTTAGCCTCATTAGGTGTTAACATATATGGACTAAGTAGTTAGCATGCCAAAGATGTTGTTGTTAGCAAATATGGTACGAAATTTAAAGAAAGGACCGAACGGTTCCCCTCAAAGGTCAACACTGACATTTGTCTGCTGTGCTTAGCGTTGCCATCATGGTTTGCTAAGCTTTCTAATGTTACCTCTATCGCCATCATTGACTCCGTTTTCTTATGCTGTTGTTCGACAGGTTCTTGTTCTGCCATAGGATTTGCACACGGCGAGTTTATCAATACAAATACTACGTGTTCACTTGCTTGCTGCGATGTGTTTCTATCTGGAGATGTTTGGGGCGACATGTCTGATTGTGCAGATCTTTTTGAAGGATCTTTAGAATTCAAATGCAGCTGTGCTTGTTCTTTATGCTTAAAGGTTTGCTCTGAGGATTCTTTGTCAACACGATTCCGACGTCGCATTTGATGTCTTTGTGGAATCTCTATGCAAAATGGGAGAGAGAAACAGTTTTTAGGATGATTTCTATACTTTGTTGAATGAACATACAACAACAATTATAGATTTTTTTATTTTTGTAGATGTTGGTACATGGTGTAATAACACCGAGTCTACAAAAACAATATTTCACCCCTAACACCGACAATTACACATGTAACACTGAAGGTATTGGACAGAAGTATAACATAAATGCTGCTGTTAAAGAAATATAACGCTGTATGAAAACGTAATCACACGTTGCTGCTTGCATTTTGGATTAATCCGCATAAGTAAAACATTTTAAACATCTAGTTTCCTTTATTCCATGGTCGATAAAATACTTCTATACATCCTCATACTTTTAAAATGAGTTTTTACTAATAATAGAATCTGAATGAATCCTGAAATGAAATGAAACTGAACATTTTTCAGAAAAAATAACTTGTTACACTAAAATATTATGTGACGTTTTGTGGGTTTAAAACGATCACACAAACGAGAATGGAGCGAAAATGTTGTTCTATATTTTGCAGTTCAACAGTTCTTGGATTATGACATCAATAAGTGGCTGTGCCCAGTCCCCTCGCCAAATTTCTGTTTTGTTTTGTGAGTGTCTGTGGTCTGAGAACGCAACTCAGTCTCTGACGTCATAATCAAAGATGGCGGGCCAATAACTGTCTAAGCTCAAAGATAGGGGAACGTGCTTGCTTTGTTTTTACTTTTATTTATTGGTTATGGACTCCAAAAACTCCACAGAGTAACCGAGTGTAACAAGTTCTTTAATTTTACCCACACAGTGATTTTCAGTACAAGATTCCTTTAACTAAATTCAAATGATTAGAAGTTCTTCAATAATCCGTTTGCCTCATATTGAAAGGTACCTTTAGTATCTTTCGACTACAGAGTCGTGCACTGGAAATGATCAAGGGACTGATTATTTAATTTGATTTTGTTGGAGGAAGGAGTGGAAATTGCATTATCCGAAACCTCTTACTCCAAAAAATGATATATACAGAGCAAACTTGTAAAGAAAAAAGACAAAGAGTTTGAGATACGTGCAAAGATTTCTCAACAAAAGAAGCAAATTCTCACTGCTTGGTATCTCACATAAGATGTACGTCGAAATCAGTTGTAGTTTTGATAGTTGAATTAGTTACATAGTGAGTGTAGTAATACTATAGAAAGTCTCACTTACCACATGTCTTGCTTGAGGCAGCAGTCATTGCACATATCTTTTTTTTGACTGATCTAGCTTTTGCAGAAACCTTTTGCTGAACTTGTGCAGTGGAGAGCGTATACAAGATGGGATTGATTGCAGAATTTAGGGGCAGAACAAACGCTGCTATCCATACATAAGCCTGCTTATGAGGGTCGTGAAACTTGCCAGCCACGGACAAGACTCCAATGAAAATAACCGGCATCCAACAGCAAAAGTCAGTCATAATAATAAACATCAACTTCTTTGCCATAGCTTCTTCTTTCTTCATGTTCTTTGATCGGGAAGCTTTGGCTGACCTTTTCACTTTTATGAATATAGCAACGTAGGCAATGAAGATAAACATGAAGGAGATGAAATTTAGAACAATATAAATGGCCACGGAGTACTCGTAACCAGCTGGTCTGTCCTCAGACAGTTGCAGTGGGAGACAAACGGCTGATCGACCATAGAATCCCACATTCTGATTGAAGTCATAAAAATATGGAATCCCCGACATTGGAACAATAGATATGGTTGCTCCAAAAATCCAGATAAGTGCGCAGATTATGTACATTTTTTTGATGGATAAACGTTCGTACTTAAAAACGAACACGATGCATATCAGTCTGTCAAGAGTTACAGTGGTCAAAATCAAGACAGAAACTTCACTTGAGAGCATAGATACAGCTCCTGCAATCTGGCACCCAATTCCTGCTCTCCACGTGATATCGTGCTCGAAGTAGTTTCCCTGCCACTTAATGTCCTGGATGGCGATAACAAGCAGATATATCCCCATTAACAGGTCGGAGACTGCCAAGTTACAGAGCAGGAATGACTGTACCTTATTTCGTTCTTTAAATGTTGTCCGCCACAACAAGACTACAATGTTCCCAAGAAACGCGAATATTCCGACAATCCACAGAAACACGCGGATGACCTTGTTCTTCATCAGATCATCACAGGAGGAAAACGCGTTTCCTCGCGACGTGCAGCTAAGATGGATACCAACTGTCTTCTTAGCATAACAGCAGTATATGAAGTCATCTAACATTCTGAAAGAAAAAATAATAGCTTTAATCATTTAGGCTGGATACTTCGATGATGAAGAATGGTAAAGAAAAAACCCTACACAATACAGTTAATTTGACGAGATGTGTTTTGCTTGCTGCGAGTGAGTCTTTATTTATTTTGTTGGATATAATATATAATATATAATATATAACTACAGACAGTACTGTTTCGGCCTACTGGGCCTCATCAGTGCAGTGCTAATGCTGGAGTGGAGGTTAGGCTATATAGCCTATATATATATATATGCCTATATATATATATATATGTGAAAGTAAGTCATACAAGAATACAGAAACTTACAGAACTTTCAAACTCCCCAATGGCCGAAAAGCTGTAGGAGCTATTTCCTTGATCTTGTTGTGCTGAAGATACCTGGTTGAAATAATACAAAAACAGAAGGCCATCTTTTTGCGCAGTTAAAAACAAATGATTGTAATTTATTTAGCATCAAATGTCCACTTAATCTAGTGCTACAGGCAAATATATCATTGATAATTAGTATGTGGCGGCCATCTTGGTGTACCAAAGTGGTACACAAAGATGGCGGGCAAAAAATGTAATGCCGTTTCTTTTGATGAAAATGATTGGGTTCACTTAAAAACCTTTAGTTATAACTTTTAAAGGTTCATCAAGACATACAATTTTTAATTTGGCTAAAATATATGGAGTTTGACGACATTTAGGAAATATGCTAAGTCAGACTATCAGAAAATTCAAAATACTACAACTCGAAATCGAATCAACGTATCGACCTTAAACTTTCAAAACTGTTTCTGATAGCGATATCTGAAACATATTAAAAGAACAGCTTTACATATATTGTAGTTTAGATTTTAGAGTTTTGATGACGTCACGTGAAAACCCTGTATAGAAATCCCCAGAATATTGTTTCAGTGCAACACAATAACTACCAATAAGCACACGTGATACTTACAAAGTTTCCAGCGAATGCAGTCCTTTGAAAGTTGATGATAATATCGCCACAATTTTGTTATGGTTGAGGTACCTGAATCAAAGGGTATATTCGTTTTGCATCAATATTTAAAATATATTGATTTTCTTACTATTACAGTGCTAATGTTATTGTATTGTACTATTGATTCTGATCGTCGGGCGAGCGGAAAAGCAAGGCACAAGGAGAAAGGTGCGCGCGAGAGAGATGATAATAATATGAATTTTAACATTTGGTTTTCTAAAACGCTATTTCTTGCATTCTTGGAACTAACAATCACCGTAAGGTCAATAATCTGTACACGTGTTTCTGGCATGACCTGGGTCATATGTAGCCCTGTTCTTGTCGCCAAATTAAAAAACATCAGGTATTAATTTGAGTTCAGATTTGCACAAATAGAAAGTGCAAATGTCGCTAAACCTTCACACGGGTTAATTCTCGAATTGTATTTCAAGGTTTCGCCACACGACCGGAGTCTGGAAACTATCAAATTCCAAAATCAGCTTGCAGACCGGTTTCCGTAAACCGGTGCAAACCGGTCTGGATCTGCGCTGGCTCAAACTGCAGTTTGAAGTCAGCGGTAAACACAATAATCCAGCACTAAAGATCTTTATTGTTTTTCTGTGAAATGTGTGGGCAGAAACTTTATACTTACAGTACTCTTAGCAAGTTTAGATTTGTAAAGAGCCCGTCAGGGATACTTGTAATCAGGTTATGTTGCATGTACCTGGTGGGAAGGAATCGTCACACAATAATAATAATATTAATGATATTAATAATAATAATAATAATAATAATAATATAAATAATTATTGACAATTAATGCACAAAGTTGAACAAAATATCGTGATTTGTGAGATTATTTACCGATGCCGAAGGTGGAGGCCAATAATTTGTCAGCGAGACACAACTGTACGATATTTTGTGACAACCAAGTCCAATAACTGCTGTATTATCTATTTATTTGGGTTGGTTCAAAAATAATTTTCTAACAATAATTTTAGTAGTCATGTTCAAACCCCACAGTGGATATTGTATTGCATTGTATTGCATTGCATTGCATTGCATTGCAATGTGTTGTATTGTATTGAAAGATTCGTCAATATAAACAATGAGGGTGACCAAATGCCTACAAACTAGGCCTGTTCAAGTTGCTTTATATCCATTATAGTATTTACACGTTTCATATCTAGATTACTCAAGTTTATACTTTTTAAAAGGAGATAGAGGCAAAAAGTAGGTACGGACCAATATAATACCCTTGTATTAAGATGTATATGTATAGTGAATTAAAAAGATTAAAAATATTTTAAAACTTTCTGAATATTTGGGCACCTTCTGTGCCCTTCGTCAGAGTTGTGAAAATTGTTCGCTGAACGACTGCATAAAAAGGCTTGTTGTTTCAACCGGCAGTACTTAGGGATTCTTTTAGTGACAAAAATACCCCTCCGAAATTGAATATGTTATTTACTGCATCTTTGTTTTGTATGGAATGCATTGCTTCAAGAAAAAGCCGTCTACTTTTGTTGTGGACACTGTTCTCCAACAGTTCTACATAATCGGGATGAATGTCATGTCCTGACATTCGCCCAAACAATACGTAGAGTGCAAGTGCCTTCTATAATTTCAGTTTTAATAGTACAAAAATAAACGGAAGAGAACAAATCACATTAATATTGAGAGAAGTAGTAGGAAAATAGTGTATTTAAAGGAATGGCAATCCAAACGAGGCGACAAATAACAGTAGTACAGAATTGTCTATCTGTACGGCTGTTCTGTTCTGCCTGTAGGGTTGCTATGGAAACCACGACAATAATTGGGTACAATTGATAATTCGATGAGCTTTCTAACCAACTATGAACTGTTGATAAACTGTCAGGATATACAAGTAAACCATTTACTAAATTTTATGACAAACAAAAACGGAAAACAAGTACGAGTTAGGGTATCTTGACTTTTAAACGATAATGCACTTAATGAGGGTAACACATTTACACTTAAAGGGCAAGTCTCACCTAAAATGACATCGTTGTTTTATTATTAAATTTGATATAACTTGTCAAACTGGTTACTGTGATATACATTTTTATCAATGTGCGATGGTTAGTTCTCGAGATATTAAGCGCTAAAGTTTGGATTTGTGACGTCACACGTGTGTTACTTTTCAGATTAAACAAAGAAGGTTTTTCTTCATTATATTATTTTGTGTAATATAATTTTGTGTGCAATGAAGTGCAGAGGTTGGAGGTTGTACAATGATTTTAGGTACTGTTTCCTTTTTTGGGACACTAAAATCGTAGAAAAACACAATTTATTCAGTCTGTTTCTTACAATGAACCACACTTGTGACGTCACAAGTCCAAACTTCCATCCCTAATATCTCAACAACTATTACTCGCAGAACAATACAATTTACACCACAGTGATCAGTTCGACGATTAGAATCAAATAAAATAATAAAATCACGATGTCATTTTAAGTGGAACTTGCACTTTAAAAGTAATCTTCCATCATGTGGCCCTCAAACACAACATCGGGATCACTACCCTGTTTTTGTCGACAAGTGCTGGGGTGCACACGAGACTATACTAACGGCTGTAAAACGTCCCTGTACACGAATAGTATGGCGAAAGAAGCTCGCACAAATACAACCTTTGGTAAGACCAAGGATTGAACCTGGGACCTTCTGGTTGGGAGGCAGAGGTCTTAACGACAGCGCCAGCATTGCTAAAAAAGCACTCGTTCTTGTGTTACATTTATACATCGGTGAAAAATACCTTTAGCATATTTCGACAGACTACAGTAACAAATACAACAACAACAACAACAACAACTTACAGGTGTGTTAGCAGTTTGTTGTCTTTAAATGTCTCGTTTTCTAGAACTCTTATTATGTTTGAGCGAATACTCCTAGGAAGGAATAAGAAACAAAGTTTTATCGAACACTGCTACTTGATTGCATCACGATACTGTCTTCAAAAATATATACAACCAGGACCATAGCTAGGATGCTGTGTGTGACGTGGGGTGGGTAAGGGGAGAAGATGCACAATAAAAGTTATTTATCGAAAACTCTCCAAACAGTTAGCTAAAAATAGTATTATATTTTATGTCACCC
>JANUFV010066883.1:0-10893 GCA_024757865.1 Epizoanthus scotinus
TGTATGTATGTATGTATGTATGTATGTATGTATGTATGTATGTATGTATGTATGTATGTATGTATGTATGTATGTGTTTTACGTATACTGATCTCTCCCGTAATATCGTTAACCAACACTTAATAAATGCAATATACTATTGTATTGTATCGTATTGCATTGTATTGTACTGTATTGTATTGTATTGTATTGCATTGTATTGTATGTTCGAATGGTTATTGCAATTCGCGTATACATGTATTTGTACTTAATTCATCTCCGACACGCGTGGCTGTGCGTATGTGCGAATGTGTGTTTATGCATGTGCGTGTTTACATGCATGCATGTGTGTATCTGTGTTTGTGCATACGCGCTTGTGTTTATACATGTGTGTGCTAGTGTGTGTAGATGTACGCGTGTATGTAGGTATGTACGCGTTTGTGTGTGTGTGAGAGGGAGAGATAGAGAGAGCGCGTATATTTATGTGTACAGTATATTATTAGCAATGCGATCTCGTCTGTCTTCGTTTGTATCGAATATGCGCAATATACGTATTAAATATTATTATTATTATTATTGTTTTTATTATTAAGATATTAGTATGTTACCGTATGTGTATATGTGCGTGTATGCGTGCATTGTGTGTGTTTTAGATGGGTGTTTTTGCATGCCCATGTTTGTGTATTGTGTTTTCCTTTTGTCTTCATTGTTCAAACTATCAGTGCAAAAGCTGTTGCAAATAAATTGAAAAGTTACCACAAAGGCTCTTAGAAGCATGGTTGAACGTTCATCCACACACAATCAACTCTCTTATTGTCTGTGCCTCAGGTCACTTCGCTCAACCACAAGTATTTCCGGAATCATATGGAAGACGCGTTATCGCTTGGCCGTCCACTTCTGATCGAGGATATTGGCGAGGAGCTGGATCCCGCTCTGGACAATATACTGGAGAAGAACTTCATCAAGTCGGGCTCTACTTACAAGGTTATTATATAGAAGTTATTGAATAGCTTGAATGGTTGGTAAATATTTCGGTAATGTTCGGTCAGTAAGGACCTGACATAAAAAAATAATAGCGATCAGCTGGCCATGTGAATAACACGCGCGTGCCCCACCTGTTTTCTAGTTTTTATCATTTAATTTAACAAATTGTTCACTCATAAATATGATAGCAATTTACGTTAACTCTGTGAATATCATTATTGCTCTTAAAAGCAGTCTATATTCCGACAATACTGAAGTTTTATTTCAGAACAAAAGTGCTCTATCCTAGGTCCCCTTTAACTTAAGTTTGTTTCTTGTGCAGGTGAAAGTTGGTGACAAGGAAGTGGACGTGATGACCGGCTTCAGAATGTACGTTACCACTAAACTCGGCAACCCGGCGTATACTCCAGAGGTACGTTATTACCGCGTTACCAGGTCCAAGAGCCAAGGATATTAGACAATTCCTTTCGCCTCATCGGCCTGCAACTTTAAGGGGGAGCTTATCCCTTTATTTTGTTGATAAGTGGGAGAATTCGAGGGAAGATTTCAAAAGGAAAAACAATTATAAGGACTTGTCAAACACTCGACTAAGCGAGCAAGTGCCACTTCCGGGATAGCCGACGAGCTGGCGTTTATACATCAAATATTAACTCCCAAACTTAATATTTCACTTACTTACAATACAAGAATCTAATGTTCATCAAAAATCACACTTTTTAAAGCATTTTCTTTCTTGGCAACTATCTCCAAACATTCTGAAAATAATCGTGAGCATGTATCAAGTTGCATGAATTTTTCTGACTCAAAATTTTGATTCTTCAATTTTAAGCTGAGAAATGGGAAAAATATGACCTAATCCTGTGGAAAGGTCTAATGAAGGGTCAGCTCCCCCGTAATAGGCAGTATTCCGGCCTTTTTCGCCACGAGCCTCCATCAGTATCATTTTCATCTATTACCTATCATTGTACACCGTACACACTCATTCTATTTTCTATTTCGCCGCTGTTTGCACTTCTCAACCTACAGCACTGCTAAAAGGAACATGATATTCTTGGTTTGTATGTGACGACATAGCCGCCATGTTGGTGTCCAATAACAATAGAGTTGTAATTAGTTTCTTTTGTTCTCTACACCAACATGGCTGCCATGCCCTTTGTCAATCGATTATATTGGAATTGACTGCAAACCAGCAATTGCTTGCCTGCGGAAGAGGCTACTTATGGTATAGTAGTTCAGATGATAATTATGTTATGGCAAAAGAGAAGCGCTAGGGAAACCAACAATAAATGCTACTGCTCGGCGTCTTGCCGCATAAAGATGCATGTTTGTGTTACTGTCATGGTCAAAAGGTACCCTTCCTAACTTCATTTTAATTCTTTAATTAAACTTTGTTATCCCCTCATCAATGTTAAGTATGTAAAAACGTTTTTGTATGTTCACGATTCTGCAGCTCATGCGCGTAATTTAATATCACTGTGTCTCCTGAAATATTATATTTAGATGTATGCATATACGCTAAGTATTTTGAACTGTTTCTCGATTATAGATTAGTGCACGAACTGCCATCATCGACTTTACAGTGACGATGAAAGGGCTCGAGGAGCAGTTGTTGGGTCGCGTGATCAACACGGAGAAAGAGGTAGCGGCTCATATGAGACCCTAATGAGTTATCATAGAGACCATAATTAGATTGGGAGTATATTTTTGTATAGGTTGAAAAGTTATTCTACCATCGCTTTAGAAACAATTGTTGAGATGTTTTAAAATCACTTGTCAAATAGAATTACATTGTACATATGGAAAACTTGTACAAGTAACGTTAAGGGGAGGTTGGAAGCCAATTTAGAATGCATCTCTTGTAACTTATGAACCTATGAACTATCCAACATTTACGACATACAAGAATATCAGCGTCCTCTGGTATATTGTTTACTCTATAGGAGCTGGAGACAGAACGTGTAACGCTGATAGAAGATGTGACAAGCAACAAGAGGAAGATGAAGGAGTTGGAAGATAACTTGTTATATCGACTGACGAGTACCCAGGTACCTTCTTCCTCAATTACTTTTAATGTTTTATAACACTCCAATATTAAATATCCCTTTCCCGAACCTTCGCTTTTCTCTCTTCACCGAATTTACTTTGTTTTTGTTTTTTTATTTGTCTGTCTTTTCGTTGGCTCTTGTGCCAAAATGTACTCCTTTATAGTACCCGTACTGTTTAATTACTGTATATATATCTAAGCTACAATCTTTCGATTGTAAGTCACTGGTAGGAATAAAGACGGTGCTGTTGTTGCTGTTGTTATTATTATTATTATTATTGTTGTTGTTGTTGTTGTTCTCTTTGGGGGTTTGTTGTATATTCCCATATCGACGTCCGCAATGTTTTGGCAAGTTTTAGAGAACTCTACTGCTTCCGAACTTTGGCTGTTAACAACAACAACAACTTTTATTTCATATCTACAATAGTTTAAAAAAAATGTGCGATATCGGCAGTCTGAAAAGAGTATAGGACTAATCGAGTCAGTATACTGGTCTAATTTCATATTTAACAACAACAACAACTGTAAGTCTCTGGTACGAATATCTATATTAGAAGTTGACTATACGTGTAATGTGGGCAGGGTTCGCTGGTGGAGGACGAATCCCTCGTGTCTGTGCTGAAGGTGACTAAGGAGACGGCGGAGGAAGTAAGTGAGAAGCTGGCGGTAGCTGCTGAAACCGAGGTTAAGATCAACCTGGCCCGCGAGGAGTTTCGTCCCGTGGCCACACGTGGTTCCATCCTGTATTTCCTGATCGTCGAGATGAGCATTGTGAATATTATGTACCAGACGTCGCTCCGACAATTCCTTGGACTTTTTGACTTGTCAATGGCAAGGTAAGTAGCGTCGTCACAGTCCTTGAAATTTGGAGAGTATTTTGAATTAGAGTCCTTAACATTTCTATCTGCCGTGCCTAGCTGTTATAAACGTGAGTTTTGTGTCAAAACTGCAGAAAATGCAGTGTTTTTTTTGTTGTTGTAGTGTTTTCATGGTGCTTGTTTGAATGAAATCGCAAACATGAACACAGCCCTGAATATAATCTGAACTGCCTGGAGCATTTTCACAGAGTAAGCTGAACTTGTTGTTTATGCTGAATTTTATCTCAAACTGCCGAATTCCTGGATAATCTGTACCTTCTCTTATGACCATGTGTCACTGGAGTTACAAGAAACTGTCCTTGAAAAGTCTTTCAATTTCCTGCTCAGTTAAAGGTGAGAACCCTGGAAATAGTACCATTTGAATAGTGACAAATTCCTCGGTGTAATAGGGCCATCACTGATATTCTTTTTATAAAGCGGTCCTTTAACATGGTGGAACACTAAACATGGCACCACTTGACTTCACCTCAAAATATCAAATTCCTCCAGCAACATACAAACAGGTAGTGACGGCGGTATCCATGTTAACATGGACATGTGCGAACCAGGGTTAAGCCCGCTTGCATTAACTGAATGTGTTGGAATATATAATTTCAAACTTCAGTATTTCATAGCTAACCAGTAGTGGCGTTTGAATTTGGTTTCATAGGTCGGAGAAGTCCCAGATACCCGCCAAGAGGATCCAGAACATTATTGAATTCATGACGTACGAGGTGTTCAAGTATGCGGCCAGAGGACTGTACGAGAACCACAAGTTTCTCTTTACCCTGCTATTGGCCCTCAAGATCGATATGCAGGAAGCCAAGGTCAAGAATCAAGAGTTTCAAATTCTCATTAAAGGTATAGGGAACATTAGTTTAATGTTTTGTTAATAAAATTGAATTGAATTTATGAAGAAAAAAAAAAGAAAAACAAAAAATTAGTCTTTATCGTAACACATAACACGTAACGTGATGTACAAGACACGACCAGTCGTGCTAAAAACTACGGACATGACGCTTTGGTTTTGGAAGTAACATTCCCAGTCACCCTCCCACTTCTCGTTATTGTCAGCTGTTGGAGTCATCGTCAGCATTACTTGGCTGGGAAGCTTCTGACAACATGGCAGCTCTGAACAAGTTCATCATCATCCGACGTTGAATCAAAAGAACCAGGATAACTTTCGCTGTCACTTGCAACTGTTTCATATATTTTGGTCTCTCTCTAGCTGCTGTTTGACTGATTGAGTTTTATATTTAAAAATGACACCAAAGTTTTAAGAGAGTGACCCATATTAGACCCATCTCATTTTAGACTGAGTTTTTTGGAGACCTTCTTCGTAAGCTACTAACAATTTCAAAACCTTTCCTCAATTTATTTTCAATCCCCCCTCCCCCTCTTGAAATATTTAATGGCCGGCCTCTTAATCGAATTCCAAATCTTTATGTTCGTTAGTTTTTGGTGAATTCTCCTGGACTGAGGAAGCAGCCAATATCGACACCTAAATTTGAATGATTCGACAGTAAAACTGTGTCAAAATAATTTCAAAACAATACAGACAGTCACTTATGTGAGTCACGTGACGTATTTCCGTCCCATCCCTTATAAGGTGGTGCTGCTCTGGACCTGAAGGCATGCCCTCCTAAGCCTTCCAAGTGGATCACAGACATGACTTGGCTCAACTTAGTCGAGCTTAGCAAGTTACCTCAGTTTTCTGGCATCTTAGATCAGGTGTGTAGGTAGAGTAGTCTAGAGTTGTGGGTAAGTAGTTAGTAAGACGCAAGTACGTAGTAGGTTTATTCAGTAAGTTGTAGTTATAGATTTAGATATAGACACTTTTAGTAGTCACTGAACGTTGTAGTATTATGGATTATTAGATACCCGAAATGCAGTAAAAAACTAATTTTGTTTCAAATCGGCCTCATGTAATAGCTTCTTATTTATTTGATACGTAATGATACCTAATGGTAGCTAATGATACCTAATGATGGTTAATGATACCTGATGATAGGTAATGATACCTAATGATAACTGATAATAACTGATGAATTTTAAAACATTTACTGCATATGTAGTAAGAAAAAAATATTTTTATATATCTGAAATAAATTGAGACTTATGTGGACTGGGGAAAGAGGACCAGGTCTTGTACAATACTTATACTCTCTACCACCCCCAGGTGCGCCGTAATGACTCTGGTTGGAAACAGTGGTTCGACAAGGATGCTCCCGAGGAGTACCAGATCCCTGATGGCTACCAGAGCTCATTGGATACGTTCAGAAAACTAATGCTCGTCAGGTAGTGAGTTTACGAACATTTTAGTGGGAGGGTCAATGTAGAATTACTGAGGTGGAGGGAACACCGTTCATAAAGGGAACTTGGGTTGAAAAACATTTTTCTCTTGATTTAAACTTTAGTATTAGCTTAGTCTATAATGGCAACTTAGGATTGCCAAACGATTTTTAAATGAGCTTACTTTTTTATTTGAATTTCAGCTCGCGTCATCTTGAAATGTGACCTGTTTCTAGCGTATAGTAGGCACTACTGTTATTGAAATATGGCCTGGTAACAGACTCAACGGGAGGGGGAGGGGAGATATCTCGAATAATCAGGCGCGCACGATCAAAAGAGCAAAGAGAAAAGCGCGCGCGGACAAGAAAACGCACATAAAAGACGCCAGGAAGAAAGAGAGTTGGTTTAATCCATTGTTTTGCCCATTTCCGCCCACTTTTATGATTGACATACGAACGTATGCTTGACTGAAATGTGTTTTCACGGAATCAAACAACTACATTGGAATAAAATCATTTGTTGCAAAAAAAAAAAAAATTTCGGCAGATTTGATGAACAACTCAAGCAATTTTTTCACTTTATATTATAAATACTAAGGTTAAAATGTTTGATATGGTTAAAAACAAACGTTTTCGTACAACATGTACATCTCTAGGTTTGGAGCAAGTTCAATGTTAATTGGGTTTAAATACTTGAAACTTGAAGACTACAAAAGCTATTGTGTGATGTTAAGTTATCCCCTTGGGGAACAGTGAGAGGTGAAAAGAGAAAACTTGTCTATTCAAGTTCGGTTTCGGCTTCACTATGTAAATAGCTTCTAGAGTTTTTCTGCGGGTCCATGAAGTTGCGAATGTTAAAATGTTCCATTGGAAGATATGTCCTGGGTTGTTGACAGAGCACATTGTTTGGCACTATTCCAGAATAAAAATAGTCTGAATAAATTGTAAGAAGCATTCATTTGTTAGCTATTCCTATTCCAGAATACTTGAATTGCATTGTGTGTATTCTGTACCAGGTAGCATAATGGCCAGAATGTATTCCGCGTATTCTTATTCCAGATGTTGAGTATCCCAAACGAATGCACCCTAGGACTCTATTGAGTTTCTTCGAACCATTCTAATACTCTCTCTTACAGTAAGTAAACATTGTACACTATTTTTTTCAGGTTTCTGTTTGACAACCAGAGTCCAGAACACATTTACTACAGATGGAGAATATTTTCAATTCTTCAGGTGAGAACTCTACAAACTGTTTGTGTGTAAATAGGGTAAACTTCTTCTGATTTATCATTGATATTTGAACAAGATCATGGTAGAGTAGAAGAGTATGAAATGATAAGAGCAAAATGTTTGTACTTTGCAAGAAATCATTAGAACTAACCACACCAGTTTAATAATGTAGTTTTTTGGTATACAATTTGTGCTAGATGAGGGGATATAGAAAAGGAAGACATTACATTTTGTTTAGCTTGTGAAATTTATTGGTTTGATAAAAACAACAATCATTATGAACATCTCAGTTCAGAGAGTTTTCTTGGAGCAGAATACCCCAACTTGAAGTTGACTGTGTCTGTGGAAGAAGATATGTTGTGTTTAATATACAGTGAATTGATTTCATTTAATCTTAAATGAGATGAATGTGGAAAGTTAAAAAGTAAAAATGTATGCAGAACACACTAATTATTAATTTTTATTTAACACTGACTTGTAAAACGTTTTTACAACCTAATGCTTTGTATTATCATGTAACAATAAAAACAATACAATCATGTAACTTACTACTTGTCTTCAATGCATTTTTAGGGCGACTCACCTCAGAAGTGGAAAACAGAAAAATTTCGAATGTTTGCAGGGGGTTCCTTGTGGAGTCCACCACCATGTCACCAGTATGGCCCCGCAGGAATTGCCGCTTCTCCCGCCCCCAAGCCTGTCGCCGAGATCGTTAAAGCCCCTCCAGAACTAATTCCTACTACCAGCAGCAGTATGCCAGCAAGTAGTAGCAGTAGTAGCAAAAAAAGTGTTCTGTCCGGCAGGTTGGTTCATGTTTATGTGCTGTGATGTGATGTTCACATAATTATTACATAATTATTACATGTAACTGACTTTCAAAAATCATTTTCCTCTGACTTTCTCTCCTTTCTCCCTCTTTGTGCATCACTCCTGCTTTCTCCTTTACTCTTTCTCATTGAACTGACTGCATCTCGGTGAGGCTTCCCAAGGTGGTGCCGATGTTGCTTGTTGCTTTGTATGTAATGTTAATGTTGCCTCAAAATAGGGAAAATGAAAGAGAAATGTAGTTGTTATTTTCATCTACGGTATTGTTCTTAGTAAACTCCTGTCTTTTTGTAGGTGATTACCAGATAGTTTGTCGCCTGTTTATGAAGCCATGCCGTCTGTCGCATGAACCCCTAGGAAGGCCTTATCTCTATCTACAAGGATGATGCTTGTGTTGCAATCCTAGTAACTAATGTAAGTGTGTGTATTTCTTGTACAGGCAACGAGACAAGTTGGAGGACTTCCTGAGACAGCTAACTCCAGAACGCTTCAGGATTTCTGAGTGCATGGTGTGGTGTGTTGACCATGCAGATGCTGCAGAAGAGGTTTGTATCCAATTCTTTTGTCGTTGGGATAGAACAGTTTTTCACGAAGTATTGGTCGGTCAGGATTTTGTAATTCTGATATTAATGATGATATTGCTAATGGGACATCTCAGATGTTCTGAACTCTTTCATCCTTAATTTATAAATTTGTCTTCTTAGAGATAATTTAATAATATATATATCATTATTTTTGCCTTTGGTTGTTGTTGTTGTTGTTGTTGTTGTTGTGGGTTTTTTTGGGGCTGGGTGGCCAACTTGCAAGGTGAGTTGTAAGTTGCATTTCCACAACTGAACACAATTGCACCATCCCATATAGTGTAAAGCCTTTTACTAAAATGTTTTCAACTTGGCCTCATTATAAACTGACATTTTTATTTAATTATTTAGCTAAGGGGCCGACATTTGATTGGTAACAAAACAATACGATTTATTATTATTTTTTTATTGTTCAACATTTAATTTTGTTGTTGTTAATCTCATTATTGTGATCACCTGGAAGTGTGACTCGATATCCTTAGTTTACACAGTCTGTAAGAGCAGTCACAAATTTCACTGAAAATATCAAACTTCTTGTTTCAGATAGTGGAGTGCATCGCTGAGTCCTTGTCAATTCTAGAAACACCTTTGCAGTCTAAAGTAAGAAATGTGTTTATATTCTTTTCATATATCAAATTAATTGTTGCTGTTAATTAGTGAGAATTTGCCGTCAATTATTGGTGTAATTGAAAAATCTAGTGCAAAAACAAACCAAGTGACTTTGTATGAGAGAACTGAGATTTTCATCAACAGTCACTTACATTGTTTTTGCACTAGACAGTGTCTTCAATTATCAGAGATTATCAAATGCCAGACTCGCAGATATTTTTCTTACTGCATCCGATCCCTAATCTTCTTAATAATCCATAGGTGGCCAGAATATACCTGGTGTCAGACGTACTACACAACTGTACAGTGAAGGTACCAAATGTGTCATTCTACAGGAGAGGGTAAGCAATGTTTGCATGGTCATGTACTGAGATTTGAGAAATTGATCAACTAATACTTGATATTTTACCACATGCTGTAAGGTTGGACAGTTTCAGTCAACATTTTTAGTTCTAGCCTGTTTTCTGTTTGACTACAATTTCCCTTGATTTTCTCCCTTTTACTCTGTGTATCACATGCTGCCAAAATGACGACACAGCATCACACCACTGTTTCTCTATTTTTGATTTCTACAAAGCCCTCTCTATTTGATTCCTTCCTAAGCTTGTTTCTATTTATAATAACTGGTTCGATTATTGTATAAAACAAATAAATTCAATTTTCCGTGCATCTGTTCACAAATAGATTTTCAAATGATGGCAGCCAAAACATGGCGAGAACTTTAGTGACACACTCGTCTACGGCTCGTGTGCCACTTCTGGTTCTCTCGCCGTGTTTTGACGTCATTTGAACATCTATTGAACAGACACACAGGAAATGGAATCTTTTTGGTAAATAGATTTGGAGATTAGAGACAGATCTACAATAACTTTACTCATTACATGTGAATTATTTCTCATTGTTTAACTGCATTTGGTAGATTTGAAAGCAAACTTGTGGAAATATTCAAGAATCTGCAGCTGGCGTACAGTGCTATTGTTGCACGTATGAAAGCTGAAAACTTTAGGGTAAGTTCACTGAATTCTGAACATTCCTGACGTTTGATGTGCAAAAAAATAATCACTGAGGGGCTATTGCTGTTTGATGAAGGGGGCCGTGTGGTGGAGTCTTAGGGTTCCCAGGGTTTAGTGGTGCACAAGGAGGACCGAGTTATAGTTTCATCTCTAGCTGGGTAATTGCTTGCAGTAGAGTGATTGTCCGGGTTAGTGTAGTCCTGAGAAGGACTGTTGTCAGTGGTGACTAACGTTTCGACAACCTGTGTGGAAGTCATCTTCAGAGTCAATAGAGCAAAGTCAGTTATATATGTACTAATGTAGGTGGTATTTATATCATTAGTTTATTGTATTTATTCAGTGGCATTACTGATTAGCATTGTGTTTGCATTTTATATGTCAGTATAAAAGTATTAGATCAGTGTCCAGGGATCGAAATAAGCGGGAGCCCGGGAGCCCATGGCTCCTAGATTTTGCATCGGGCTCCTGTCTTGCGTTGCC
>JANUFV010067105.1:0-10885 GCA_024757865.1 Epizoanthus scotinus
CTCAATCACCACTTTCCAGCCCAATCACCACTTTCCAGCTCAATCACCACTTTCCAGCCCAATCACCACTTTCCAGCCCAATCACCACTTTCCAGCCCAATCACCACTTTCCAGCTCAATCACCATTTTCCAGCTCAATTACTGCCTTCCAGTTCAATCACCACTTTCCAGCTCAATCACCACTTTCCAGCCCAATCACCACTTTCCAGCTCAATAACCACTTTCCAGCTCAATCACCACTTTCCAGCCCAATCACCACTTTCCAGCCCAATCACCACTTTCCAGCCCAATCACCACTTTCCAGCTCAATCACCACTTTCCAGCTCAATCACCACTTTCCAGCCCAATCACCACTTTCCAGCCCAATAACCACTTTCCAGCCCAATCACCACGTTCCAGCTCAGTCACCACGTTCCACCTCAATCACCACTTTCCACCTCAATCACCACTTTGTAGCTCAATCACCACTTTCCAGCTTAATCACTAATTTCCAACTCAATCAACCCCTTCCAGCCTAATCACCACTTTCCAGCTCAATCGTCACTTTCCAGCTAAATCATCACTTTCCACCTCAATAACCACCTTCCAGCTCAATCACCACCTACCAGCCCAATCACCACCTACCAGCTCAATCAGCAGGACAAGGACTCACAATGGTGCTAGCAAGCAAGGAGTCCCAGTAGCATATGTCCAAATAATAATTCCTACGAACAGTATTTTCAAATCGAGGCCTGGTGCGAAAACTATGGCAAATCTATGCCCCACTTTAAAGTTACTGTTTGCTTGAAATGGAGCGTAATTCGGAAATTGGTTATTCGCCATCGTGCAGAGTACCACACATAATCATTCTTCGCACACAATTTTGAGAAAAAGGAACACGATTACCACTATGGAAAGGACAGAGCTCATAAGAGCTCGTCTTGTCTCTTATAAGAAACCTAAGAGACGGATCTTCGAACAATTTAATTATAATTTATGATATTTGGCGCACGTTATTCGACCATTTTGATGATTCTAACGATAGTCTAGTATTAGTTAGTATAGCATTATTCTCATTGTTATTTTACAAGTTAATTATGGATGATTTTAGATCGAGTCAGTGCCGATGACATCATATCGACAGCTGCTTGACACTCACGAGTGTACACTAATGGCCATCAAGGGGAAAGCTCGCACCGCAGCACAACAGATGGCGACTGCAGCAAAAGATGCCGAACACGCCTTGAGGTACTATCAATTGATTTTACTATCCATCATGTCATAAATTACCAGGATAAATGAAATACAAATAGTATTAGCAAATGTCTTTTAATATCGTATTACAATCATACAGTCAACATTTTTCAGTTCTCCACACGGAACTGGTGTACATTTCCAGGCGCGTATCAAGACTGTAGCTGAGGGTGAAAAACCCGGATACACTGTTTGTATATGCGCTGATCTGACTGTCGTGTTCACAGTATTATAAAGAACATTTATAGGTCATAGGCCACTCTAACAAAGTCTGTCCTTCACTTTAGCGTAAGTTAGCGATGTGCTGTATTGTCATTACATTCGATTTTTTCAGATTTCAAGCATGCAGCGTTAACTGGACGCTAACTGTGCTTCGAGAATCGAGCCTCTGCACATCCTGATTTTACACATTTTCACATCTTTTTATTATTTTAGCAGTTGCGATTCTATTTATAGTAAAATAACCCGATCTAACCTTAAAGATGCTGTGTTTATTTAAAACATATAGGATTCCAGTGATGGGAATGAACGTAAATATAAACGTTATCGTAATAACATAAATAAGTAGAATAGCCAGAATGTATTTTGACGAGAGAAAAATATATTAACAAAAAGAACATCAAAAGGAGCAGCAAAACGAAACCAAGATCACCCGTGTCAAAGTCATTTCTACACAACAATACCAGAATAGATGGTGCAAACGATATTGCTGATAATTTTAACAACGTTTTTTCAATGTGTACTAAATTACAAAATTGGGTAAAAATATTTTTGAAAGTTTGAGGGTTTAAGGAAAAATTATGTTGAAGATCATGGTTTACGTGTAAATAAATAAATTGCTGTTAAAATACTGGTAAATCACTTTTCACACCACTGGAAAACAGAAAAGGTCATGACAAGTTGTGGAATTTTAAAAGTTAGAAGTCCAAAAGAGTACAAACCCTGAAGTTGAAAAGACCAAAATCTGACATGGAACTATCACACAAATCATGTAGCAAGCAAAATATCTAAAACAATTTGAAATCTCTGCAAAGTTCGTCATTCTTAAAGGCTAACTATCTAATTATGTTATACAATGCTCTTATTTATTTCAAATTTATATAATTATAGTATCAGAGTTTGGGCAAATAATTATCTGTCCAAACTAGAGAAAATTATTAAAATACAATAAATGACAACTAGAATAATCACTTTCTTCGTGTTTTGTTGTATGGAAATGAGTTTGCTCACTTGTGAGAGATCAATCAACACTTGAAGATAAATATCATATCTCGACATGGCCATGTAATATCCTCTATTTATAACCCACATTCACAAGTTCACAAATTCTCATTGATTAATACGGTTACTCACTCACTGGACAATATTTACTGAATAAAGCCCTTTGGCGACTGGTCTATCGGATGATATTCTGCCCCAGGGCTTAGAGATTATCAATAAGAGGAACACTGGCCCAATAAACGGAGCATTGAGGCCAAGGGCTTCTGTGACTTTTGAGGACAATCTCAAAGCCAAGATGTTTATTTATTTTATAGCGTACCGAACATAAAAGATACGGTTTGTAGTTTTCAACTCGAGCAAGTTCAGAATGATTATGAACGTCAGTGTTTTGAACAGAGAAGACTTTAGTTTGGCAACATCAGTAGAGATCGATTTAGTGGACTAGAGTCAAAGATCCTACATTGTATGCAAAAAGTCCATTGACAATATAGCTGCATCGATTGAGGCTGCCGATTGCAATTTTTATTGAGCTTTTGTGTTTGTTCAAGCTAAATAATTTTAGACAATCAAAATAGAAGGTAAGCGATGTTTGAGCAATTATTTTGGACGCTTTTATACATCACAGGTTTTGTCTAGAGTGCTTATTTGCAAGCTTGGTGTGCATTATTAGGGACAAACTCGAGACATTTAGAGATGTTTTATTTTTCTGTTACACAATAAAGCAGTCTGTACGAAAATATATTTCTTCAAACTCTTGTTTCGACATGAAATATTAAAGAAATTGGTGAACATGAAGTTGTTTTATGTCGCTTGTCTCTGCTGGTCTTACATCAGAAAGGAATATTCAAATCAGAAGAGGAGTGTTTCTGATATTTGCCCAGTCATAGTCTACCATGTGACCATCTGAAGAAATCCCCATCTACTGATGTTGTCAAAAACACTGAATCAGTGACAGCAAAAGATTCCATGTGGTTTTGCTGGTGTGATCACGGCTTCCCTACATATATACCTTACTTTCTAGTTCTCATCTTCTATTTTCAGCCCAGTCACCAAAACAGGATTGATTGCTGAAAAGCCCTCATTTAGGAGTATTTAATAAATATATATGCAAGTAGCATTTGTCACATAGAGGTAGCTAGGTTGTTAGCGTTTTACTGCAAAACTAGCTTTGTTTTTACAATTCCTCAGGCAACTTTATTCTGGTGTAGATACACTGCAGTTTGTATCGAAGCAGCTGGACTCGATCGACAGAATAACAGATGTGACGACAGAAGTGGATGACACGTGATCAAGTGAAATTTTACTTGTGTAGCACAATCTACACACTGCGCTGTCGTCCCCACTCGTGTTTGGTGGCAGAACCAAACAAGCTTCAGCTTCACAAGGGGAAGTAGGCTGTGACCTGTATGATCAGGTCCGATGACCTGTATGATCAGGTCCGATGACCTGCATGATCAGGTCCGATGACCTGTATGATCAGGTCCGATGAATTTTATGATCAGGTCCGATGACCTGCATGATCAGGTCCGATGACCTGTATGATCAGGTCCGATGACCTGCATGATCAGGTCCGATGACCTGCATGATCAGGTCCGATGACCTGTATGATCAGGTCCGATGACCTGTATGATCAGGTCCGATGACCTGTATGATCAGGTCCGATGACCTGCATGATCAGGTCCGATGACCTGCATGATCAGGTCCGATGACCTGTATGATCAGGTCCGATGACCTGTATGATCAGGTCCGATGACCTGTATGATCAGGTCCGATGACCTGTATGATCAGGTCCGATGTGACCCAAATCCAAAGTCAATGACAAACAAGAAACATCACTGCCAGGAAGGGGGGAAGAAACTTGCCATACATTCTCTTAAATTGAACTCGAGCCATGTTGTCTGCATTTGCAAAGCGGTTTCAGTTAGTCAGAGATATTTCGATATCAACCCACGAGTGTTATAATCTTGGGTAGGTATGTATAAGTGTTACTGTCGTAACACTTATCATAACACTATCCTTTTTATAACGCCCCACGACCATATCGCCCCAAGTGAAGTCGCCCCACATCGAAGTCGCCCCACTTCTAGAGCATCTTTAAGAACATTTTCCTTCTGACTATAGTTATATCAGTTATATAAGAATATTCTTCTATAAACAGTCCTGTATTATTGACTTATTTACAGGTAACATGAGAGCCCAACGTAAACCTGAAATTTTGCCACCCCTCGCAACCATCGTACTGGAGGCCTTGTTTATTTCGATATTCGGAGATTTTTTAAATACTTTGGCTTTCGCTACACGTAATAAGTGAAAATGATAACTTACAAACTCCTTTTATAACAAACTAAAGTATGCAGGCGGATCAAAATTTTTTTTATGACTTGTTGTTATTGGATACTAAGAGTGTGATGATTGGTTATTTGGCCTGGTAAGCGAATGTATGTACATAACAAAGCCGCACAATGGAAGCGGCGCGTGTATAAATTAAGAATCATTACATTTCCTCAGTGGTAAGTTGTTCAGTTAAATATGTTGGGAAGTGAAGTCAATCAATGCCAATAAACCAGAGCTTTTCAATAACAATTACCATTGTGCGTCGCGGAAAGTTTACTCATTTTTTTTCTATTTAAGATAAACTAGAGTTTAGTCTTTGAATGAAATCGCTGCGATAATTGAATGACATTCAACCAAATTGCAGAATAAATTGCCTCAAAGGAGAACATACTTGGTTCCATAACGTTTTTGACATCGGGTAGAAGGTATTAAAACACATCACCTAAAAGTATTCAACTGGTACAAATGAGTTACAGGTAAGTTTACTGTTGCATTTTACATTTGCGTCCGCCATCTTGTAATTGACCAGATCAACAAACATTTATAATGCCAGTTTAATTTTTGCAAGTCCGCGAATGAAAACTAGACTTATATATTGCAATATATGAGGCGACTTCACCGATGTGGGGCGACTTCACCAATGTGGGGCGACTTCACTTGGGGCGACTTCGAGGTGGGGGGACTTCACTTGGGGCGATTTCGACGTGGGGCGACTTCACTTGGGGCGACTTCGACGTGGGGCGACTTCACCGTCATTCGTTTCTTAAAGTATATTATAACCCTCTTTGAGCTTCAGCTACCATGAATCACCTATCATCCATATCTTCTAATCCTCTGGATTAAGATTTAAAAAAATGTCTTATGATTATTATTATAATTATAATTAGCCTGCCTGCAAATGCTTATTTTCTTTTGCAGCAAGATGAGCTCCCCTTAGCAAAAAAAAACTGTGTTTCCCCAAGGGAGAGAGAGAGCTCTTTGAAGGAAAATAAGCATCTACAGGCAGGCTAATGATATGTATATATACAACTTACAATAAATTATAAAACATATAAAAAACAATCAAACATTTTTCTCCTCAAGTTTTCTTTCACTAGCTCTCAGACATGACTCCATTCCATATGTAAAGACACTGTACAGTTTTATTTTCGAGTCACAATAAATGCAGGATTCACAGCAGTAATGTCGTCACTGTATATAGGTTGACGTGAATAGCCATAGTAATCTTGACATGCAATTTGAGCTGTAAATAAAAGCAAAATTCGTAATCATTTTCTGTACGATTGTGCCTTTATTTAAAATATAGAAATTACGTTGTAAACCCGTAAAACAAGCTCTTGAAATTCAAAATTGTTAAACAATAATTGGACAAATCTTATTTTTGAACTTGGAAAGACACTATATGTACTTGAGACTAGTTACACACATTTTGCCGGATTTGACATATTTTAAAATTACATTTAAATTATGTAATCGACTGTATATTAGCTTGTGGTAGAATTTATAGTATTTGCATTGCTATGTAAAACTATATATATATATGCTATATCGTCCCAGTATATGTAAGACTTTTTTAAGTCATTTTAAGAGCAAAAAATACAAATATTTAAGACATACTTTTCAGAGATGTAGAACTTTTAAAATCGATTGAGCAAGAAGTAGAACAAAGCTGCAAACAAACAAAGTCTGAGCTCCAAAACCTGATCTTTCAAAATATGGACTTAATTTGAGGTGAAATGTAAGTCTTTTTAAGACCTAGAGCAGCAGTTCTGATAAATTGAAGACCATGCATTTCAAGACGTACAAAATGCAAAAATCAAAACATGACTTTTCAAGACTTCAAAGATCCACGGGAACCCTGATATAGGCACTAATCAACTGCAACACAATTTAACAAACAATGAAACAGACTCTGATTGAGTGACTGTCAGAAAAGTTTTCACTCGCAATCGAACACAAATTATCGTTCGATTTTACCTGAACCAAAACCTCGAAAACTGATCGCTCTCAAGAAAAAAACACCAATCTGAAACGGTGAGTAATTCCTTTCTTCAATGTTTGATAAAGTCGCGGTGCTAAAAGAGGTACATTGTCATTGGACTCATTGAATCAATCATTGAATGGATATGGAAACAGATAATTAATCCAATGCAGTGACGCATTCGCTTAGACAACAATGTTTGTGGTTGTAAACGTAAAGTAAATACCTCTTATTAACCGAGTGCGAGGTCCGTACCGTAAGTTACGGACCGAGTTTTTTACCATACTTATGGCCCAAGCGCGAAGCGCGCGGGCCATAAGGAAAAAAACAAGGATCCGTAACTTACGGTTCGGACTGAAGCAACGAGGTTAATAAGATGTTTATTATGTGGCTTCTTAGCCTTTCTGAGAACGGAAACAATGATTTGGCGCCGAGCAAAACAAACAAAACTAGCTTTGTTGACAGAACTTAGCCAATAGCGGTCCGTACCGTAGGTTACGTAGGTTACGGACCTCAAATGGGCCTATCATAGCGCGCGAAATTACTCAGCCATATAATAAATACCCTTACGTAATCTTATTCTTCTATCATCAACAACAACAGAACACGATTTCTTGAGCTTTTCCATCTTGCACACCGCGCCCGTGCCTGTGTTGCTAGCATCAGTGTCCAGGATAAACGGATCATTTGTTTTTGGGAAAGCTAGTACCGGTGTTGTTGTCAATGCAGCTTTTATTTGGTTGAACGCATCCTCGCAGTCGTTTGACCACTCAACTCTCTCCCTTCCTCTGTCAGTTTATGAAGCGGCTTATCAATGTCCGCGAATCCCTTGATGAATCTCCTGTAGTAAGAGCACAGTCCCAGAAAGCTTCTCACTTCTTTCCTGGTTGTTGGGTGAGGCCAGTCACGCACTGCTTCTATCTTCTGGGGGTCGGTCGACACTCCATCTTCACCCACGACATGGCCAAGGAAGGTAACAGTTCTCTGTAGCAGGAAGCGTTTCTTTGGGCTTAGCTTTAGCTTAGCATCACGGAGCCGCTTGAACACTCTACGTAACCGATCCAGTTTTTCTGCAATCGTCGAAGCATACACTATGATGTCGTCGAGGTACAGCAGCCATATCTCCCAGGGAAGCCCGGATAACACTTCCTCCATAAAGCGCTCGAAGGTTGCGGGTGCATTGCAAAGTCCAAAACTCATGACAGTGAACTGTTAAAGTCCTTTGCCGGTAGTAACGGCAGTCTTTGGTTTATCTGCCTCACTCATAGCCACCTGCCAGTACCCACTGCATAGGTCAAGTGTAGAGAACCATTTAGACCCCGCAAGGGCGTCAAAGCAGTCATCTGCTCTCGGAAGGGGCCATGAGTTCTTGATCGTAACGTCGTTAAGAGCTCTGTAATCCACACAGAACCTCGTTGACCCATCTTTTTTCTTTACCAGCACAATAGGGCTTACCCAGGGGCTATTTGAGGGTTCAATAATCCCGCTCCCCAGCATTTCCTGCACGTGGTCATCCGCCTCATGTCTCCTGTGAACGGGCAGACGCCGGGCAGGCTGTCTGATGGGTTTTGCGTTCCCTGTGTCAATCTGGTGTTGCACCACATCAGTGCGGCCAATATCAGAGGGTGAAGAAGACAACACATTTTGTTGTGTAACAGATAAAGACTCGTGTATGAATTTTTTTTAAAAGTAAAATTATATAGAAAAACATAATAAGAAAACCTAGAACACATTATAAATTGAAGATTGTAGATATATGGGCATGTTAAGGGACTGCTAGAGCTCTGGAGTAAAAAGGGAAAGGAAGAAAAGTTTTACCAAGCAACAAATATAGCCAGTTTCGGATATGATATCTTCTTCAGGAGCGATGTCATATATCCTGTTGGTAGATAAACCACTAACCAACAACGTGTTTCTGACCCTTGTGCACACGATCACCGCCCAACACGAACTGGCCATACTATGGGGTTTGGTTATTTTGGATAGTAGGTAATAAACTATATATAAAGTGATACTGATAGGGAGGGTTGCTTGGGAAGACTTCGCTAAAGTGCCTATAAGTTGAGATTACTTGTGAAACCGATAAAAATCGAAATTATATACTCGCCAAAGTTATTACTTGGGATGGGCTACGTACTCGGTATAATGAAGATGCTTGTACGGATTTGTAATGACAGATAGCTTTAATAGGGCTGATAAATAAATATTCTCTTTTTATACCCTAAAAGCGTCCCAATAGGTACATTGTTATGCACTACGTCCGGAAATAATTTGTAATGTATATCGATTAAACCGCATTAATAACATTATAAAATTATGTTACATTGTCATTATGTTACAGTCACACGAGCATTAACACTTACAACCGACATACCCTAAAACCACGTTCATTAACACGTATAAAATCGACTTTCCGCTGTGAACACACGTACTCTCCGGTGAGTAACATATCTTAAAGATATTAATATAAAATAAAAAAATAAAAAACCCGGATAGAACTAAAGCAATTCCAGTTATAAAGAAATATCGGAAGTAAAATGGGGTCTATTGCGCACATATACAACATATGGAAGGATAACTTGAAGCATATCAGGTTTGAGAGGTCAACATGGCAAGGGATTTTGTCATTTCACGACTGCATGAGGGTTGTGGAGGAATGTGAATACGCTCAATACAAGCAAAAGCACATGAATGATATAAACATAAAATGTCCTGAAAGAAATTGAATTTTAGTGGATGCACTGATGAGGACTTTATAGGGAACGTATGCTATGAGAAGACTACTAGCGAACACTTACGGACGATAACCGAGAGGCGGAAAGATTATCTAGAAAGGGCTGAAAATGTGCTGAAATATTTGAACCGAAGGACAGACAGTACAATTATATGTGCAGTAAAGTTCCGAAAGAAAACTAAAGGCAGGCCTTTAAGGCTAGATGAACTAGCAAACAAGATTTAACAATGCTGTTAGAGCATCATTCTGACTATAGTTTTCTTGAGGAGAATTTCATGAATAAGAGTTTAGAGAGTTACATACTACCCAGTATGAATTTAATGCCAAAGGTTCACAAGTTAACGCAATCTGCTCAGTAGTGTTTTAAGCGAGCAAAATTTAACAGCACGACCTATAATTACAGGATATGGTTGGTGGACACTGGAGGTTTCAAAATATCTACAAAGCGAGTTTAGGTTCTTGTTGGCTAAGTTTAAAAGTCATATGATTACGAATGGTTTGAAGGTTACTGTAATCTCGAGCAGTTTAGAAGTGTTAGGTCCCTTGAGGACTTGTAATGTGAATAGCTTTGATTCGTTTTATTTCATAAGCTATAATTTTTGTGAACTTTATACTAATATATTTAGTCAGGACATAAACATATACTTAAGAGATATTTTTGAAATATTACATTTAGATGAAAGCAAGTGCAGTATGTTAATATCATTAATACGTTTTTGCAATAACAATAATTATTTTAATGTTGGGAACAAGGTTTTTAAGCAAGTGAAAGGTATATCAATGGGTTGCTATTATTCTAAAGAGATTTCTGATTTAGTCCTGTTATATTCGGAATATAGGTTCATGTTAGTTCATAATAATTATATGCCTAATTTATTATTTTTTGGGCGTTATGCAGACGACGGATTAATTTTGTGCGAGAATTTAGATTTAGGCGAAATAGGTAGACTGCTGAATAAACTTATTTTATATTGTCCTAGCAATTTAGAGTTAAAATCACAATTAGTTCCTACCGTTGCATATTTTTAGATTTAGATATTAGCTTAGACGATATAACTGTAAGTAGTGGGAAGTTGCACATAAGTACATATGTTAAGAAGCATCACAAGTTTAACTACCTGGATAAATTATCCAACCATAGCGCAAACATTATTAGAGGCTTTATCTTAAAAGGGTGAGAGTATTAGATATGCAAGGAACTCTAGTACAAAGGAGGATTATAATCACACTTTTAAAAGTCTCTTTGCAACACGTTTATATAATGCCGGTCATAGTAAACCGTTTTGTCAGAAACAATTTGTGAAATACGAAGATTATTCAGATTTAAGTACAAGAGAATCTAATGTGAAGTTAACAGAATCTTTAGACGCCCGAGGTGGTTT
>JANUFV010067216.1:0-10884 GCA_024757865.1 Epizoanthus scotinus
AAATTGCGAAAAGGGAATGAGGCGAGGACAACCAGCGCCCTCGCCTCATTCCTTTTTCGCAATTTATGCGCGGCCAAACACTGCATACCGGAAAAGCGGTAAATATCAGCCCATGCTCCCCCGGAAAACTTGGAAATTTAGGTCCTCCAGCGTTTCGATATCTTTCTCAAATTAATTAAGAGCGGGATTTCGATGCCGATGTGTTAGTATTTACTCAAAAACTGTGTAGTAATGATTCTTTCCGAGTTAATCTCAGTATAGAAATGAATGTTTCTTACGTATCCTCAGACTGAGGTATGTTATGTAATAGCATGTTCCTAAATTTTAGGCTAATTTAAACCTCAAAGTTCTTACAAAGATTGAAAGAAAAGTATTCTGTCATTTTTCTGCAGTAACTCGTAAAGGACAATTAATGTGTCGAGTTATGATTTGAGCTGATCCCGTGAACCCCTCTAGTCACTACTTAGACGTATGATTATGTAAAATCTAGCGGCGCCAGTATCAAAGCGAATTAAAACTGGGTATCAGAACAAACACGTACATTTCTAGTTCACATGGACAAATAAAACATTCTCCCAACTAGTTTTAATAGTACTTTATGGATGCTAGTAATGAGAATTGAGCAATACAACACAATATGTTGTGTGTGCCGCAGGGTACTAAAAATATCACATTCTATAACCATAAAACCATCAACATTACACTTTATTTGTCTATACATAAATACATTAAACACATGCACCCGCAAATAGCTACAAGGCTAGTCTTGGCATGGCTCACTGTGCATAAGAAATCACGGTCTATGGGGAAATGATAAAATATATCTGTGAGTTTTGCTGCATGAGCAGGAAAGTGGAGGCCATTACCCGGCTAAGGCCTGTAACGTGAGATAACTTGTAGGTACCTGACGTACCTGACGTACCTGACGTACCTGACAGACTAGAAAATGGCTCCCGTTATGTTTGCGCTGAACTCTTGTGTGCCAGCTTCAGTTCCTTTGTAAAGAGTAAACATAATTTCACACTGGGCCTTGATTGAAAACAAAGCACTTGTCAGTTGTGTGATGACTATTTGTTCGCGTTAATTGCTTCTTTAAACAACCATTAGAAGCTTAATAGAACTCCATCAAGTTCTGGTCCTTGTCTATATCCGACGTTCTAGTTGTCATCCATTAGTCACAGAAACGGAACACAAAAGTTACTAAGCTGTTATCTATCTGTTTTACTCTGTTACAGTTTCCGTGATCTTTTTAATTTGCTTAGTTGGTTGTTTACATTCGGATGTAGCCAAATAGACTAAAAGTAAAACAAACTTGAGATACCATCTTTGATCAACTTTGTTTTAATTAATATTTCGTTCATAAATATTTTATGTAGAGTGCACATAGGAACTTAATCACTCGTCTCACATTTTTCGTGGTGAATAAGTTTTAAAGAGAAGTAGACAAATCGAAATACAGTTGTTTATATCAAGAGCGCTTAAAATATCATTTCTTCGTACTTTTAATAGAAATAGTTATTTTAAAAACACTGTTTTCAAAATTAGCCGGTGTCTGGTGCTTCTGGTGGCGCAGAGAATACCCGGTATTTCCCGTGTTTTGACAGTTGTTGCGCAAGTTCCCAAACTTTGTTTGCTTATTAACTTGCTGTGTTCAGGGTTTACGGTTTGTCTGTTTATTTCAGTCTCCTTGGACCATGATTCTAACGGTATGAAACGGATCATCAACCGAGAACTTTAACCTTACAAGACACCGAACTTCTCTCGTTGTTGTCATAGGTTAAAGTTAGAGGAGTTTAGTAAAAGTAATCTCAAATCTGTTGATTGAAGATAATTCAGTGATTGACAAGGTTTAAACGAGCCGAAAGCACCAGCGATAACAACTACAGACCAGGTTGGTTGCCGTCTAATTTACTGTGACTATTTAAAAAAAGGAAAATAGCAATAGTGACAAATTCATATTTAAGATAGTTACATCCTGAGTTAGACAGTGCTATCTATAGAACTCGGGTTATAATTATTATAATTTATTATAATATATTTTGGTGTTTGGCACGATACATACCAACAAGCAATACTCCAATAGCAAATATTAATCCATGAAGTACATTTTAGCTAAAACAGACCAATTACAATATTCCAGCTTAGTTTTCACCATTGCAGCCCAAAAAGACTTCTTTTTTGAGCCAAATCAGACACCAAAGCCAAAGGGCGCGGTGATTTTGAATCTTGTATTAAATAAAGACAATGAAATTGGTTCTAAATCTGTTGTTTCATTAAAAAGCGCTTACTTGTTTCTGCCAAACTACAGAGTTTCTTTTAACCTATCTATGTAGTTATCTGACAACTGCATGTGAATAAAATCGATTGGTTGAAAACAACACCAAAACATCCAATAGCGCCAGTTGTCGGGCAGTTGTCCCTCCTTCCTAAAGCAGCCCTAATTATTTCACGTATTCATGCCATTCAGTTGTACAAATTCGGTTGCAAGCATTGTATTTGAGTACTGGATTTAGAATATTTTAATAGACAAAACCATTTAGTATTTCAGACACACGTGCGAACAGCGCTATAGCAATCTTTAATAAAAGTCTTTCTCGAATTTGATTTTATCGCTGTTAATTAAAACGGAATTGACAAATTTTGCTGTTTTATCATTGAGACTGGAAACATGAGTGACAAAACGAAAATCATGGCTGAAATGTGTCGTTTTTCCTCATTGACACTTGATAAAATGCACCTAGCCATGTAGTCATGATAATCAAAAGTACACAGCTATTCCCAGAGATTACTTGATCGCTAATAATTGACAAACACAAATCAAAGAAAGCTGCACTTAGCTTTATCCATTTCCTTTTATAGACATTTTTTAGGGATAAGAACAATTTGAATATGATCGTGTGGCGCCTACTGGATTGCGTCATTGGCATAGAGAACAGGTGCAAAGATTTTCCTCGAGGAAAGCGGACTTATCGTTGTCTTCCCTGTAAAGCTTTCAGGAAGAAACAGTAAAAATAAATTAACAGCGGTAAGTTTGCTGGATTGTTTGTGGAACTAAAATGTACTAGAAAAGAAACAATGCGATACCCGCCATAGGAGGGGTGACTTGGCGAGTCAACAAAGAGTTTAATATAACTTTGCTTGCGAAATGGGTAGCGAAGCGATTCAGGACTTGAAAATAAATAAAATGGCATAATTTCAGGATAGAAGCTTTAAGACGTGACAGCCGAACTTTTAGGCGCCACAAATTAATAAATCCTACGTATAGCACATTAATTTTATCGATGGATCTAAACAAAGCAAGAAAAATCACACCTTATTGATATCCGAAATGCATGCATTTGAAATGTTCAATTATTGATTGTGCTTGCTGAACAATGCACGTCAAACTGAGATATTTACATCGGAAATATAATTTTTTACAATACCTTCCCAACCAAACTCTAAACATAAATTGATAGGTTTATATTTCTAGCCAGTTGAAAAATTTAAGCTGAATTTAAATCTTATATTTCTATATCAGGAAGGAATTCTTCTTAAAAGAATCTATGATTTCCCCTCTTTACTTTGATTTTCTCTGGCGGCAGACTCAACAGGAAATGGGTTATTTTCAGTTTTTACATTTCCATGGTTGTGATTGGTGCTTGATTGTTCAAATGACAATGTATTTGTTTCTTCGTCCAATCACAGCTGCGATGGGAAACCATTACAATGCTGTAATATTGACGGTCTGAACCAATCAAATCGTCTGATCGCCATATTTATGTTATTGGCTGGAACCGGTTGTCAAGTTCTTGTGAGTGTGGCTCAGCCTTGCATTTTGTCAGAGCACAAACCACCTGTACGCTGTGGAAGTCTAATTCTACACCGAATCAGAATAGAATATGAATGTATTATTATTGTTGTCTTAATTTCATCCCCCAGAGAGACTCAGAAGCGTCATAAGGTTCTTAGCCAGGCGAAGTCGAGGAGCGAACACTGAGTTTCCTGACGGTAAGTTCCGTTCGCCCGCACGTCTCTCATTTCATCAGATTGAAGACAGCTTTTTTGTTCGATCGGGTTTGAAAGGATTGATAAAGCGAATCTCTAAATTATTCAGAACTTCTTCTCTTCTTTTAACAGTTACCTTTCGTCAGTAAAATTGCCAAAATGGAGAACGGAATGAATGGAGACGACCGCCATCCTCGATCACGTTCGCCCTCGCCTGGTCTGAGTCGTTCAAACTCTCGCGGATCAATGAATGGCCGAGACTGTCGCACTTCGCTTTTGAGAAGAAACCAAAGTTTGAGTGCCAAGCAGATTCGCTTTTATCGCAATGGCGACAGATTCTTTGGCGGGCTGAAGCTTGCTGTTTCGCCTGAACGCTATAAAGAGTTTGACGCGCTCTTGGCTGAACTGTCATCAAAGCTAGACCTTCCAAGCGGTGCTGTTCGGTGTATTTTCAATGCCGAGACACGCAAAGAAGTTGGCTGTGTGAGCGAACTAGAGTACGGTGCGAATTATGTGTGTGCTTCGGCGCCGTTTTTCAAGCAGATCGAAGGTGGATACGGGCAACAGCAACAGAGCTGGTCAGTTAACAGCAAGAACCCAGAAAACAAGCCAATGACGAATTGGGAAAGAAAAAGAATGAACGTGGATCAGAGTTACATGAAGAAGGATTTCGTAAAACCTAAGCTGGTTACAATTATAAAAAATGGAAAGCCACCTCAGAAGAAAGTCACAATGCTGCTTAACCAGAAAACAGCCCTCAACTTGGAGCAGGTTCTTGATCATCTTTCTGCCAAGGGAACGCTTGGAAAAGTGGACAAACTTTGTACGTGCGATCTGAAACAGGTATGGTGATCTTCAATGTTCTAGATTTACGTTTACAATGCATCCATTGAAAAGCCTGCAAATAAAATTGGCTGTAAATAATTTATCAATATAAATTGGTGAATTTCTTGTTGAACTATGGGGTATCGTCAATGAAAGTGTCGTTATGCTGTTTCAGTGTTTGTATATTCAGCAATATGTTTCGCCCATATCGGTAGACGTTTCTCACTTTCAGTCAATTTTGCTTTCTCACACCTTCGTGGTTTAATTATACTTCCAAGGACTGGCTTCAGTTCTTCCGGCGCAAACTCATCGATTTCTCTTTAGGAGCGGCTTTAAAGATTTGATTGTTACCAATCGAAGCTGTCTGTGTATGTAGCAAAAAAATGGGGTTCGCCTCCTGAAATCGACACGAGTGTGCAATATTTTATTTGGTTGGACCCTTTCTATCGCCAACATGTGTGGTTGGTTTGTTTCAGTTGTCTATAATAATAATTATAGCAACTAGGGTTGGGGAGATTTTCCTCGGTGACTTTCTAACAAAGATAAAGTTACAAAGTGCCTATTTTGCTACAAGATTAAAGTATCAACCATCGGTGTACTATAATTTTTGTTTATCGATGGCCAAGTGAAACTGCTGTTACAAGTGAAAGGGTTCTTTCTCTCTTGTTTTTGCCCAACCTTTTCGCCACGTGTACCGCGCACTCCATAATTTATAGATTTTAATTCTCTACGATTTTAGTTGAGGTTGTTTTTGTGTAAAATATTGTCTAACTTGGATAACGTGAATCCGTTTTCGGTAGAAGATAAATTATATCTTTGATTTGAAGTAATGTGGCAGACTTCTTCCATTTTTGTCAATACAGATGTCTGGCTTGAAGCCAAAGCCTTTGAAATTATTAGATATTGTTTTAAAATCTAGTATTCGTTGATATTTTTGGCACGCGTAAATATTATTTTGCGTGGAGTT
Source organism: Epizoanthus scotinus (assembly GCA_024757865.1). NCBI lineage: Eukaryota > Metazoa > Cnidaria > Anthozoa > Zoantharia > Epizoanthidae > Epizoanthus > Epizoanthus scotinus. Next base: position 5,780 of record JANUFV010067216.1, read on the forward strand.
CTGTGGTTTGACAAAGCTTCTTTATTATGTTGACTTGATGTCTAGTTTTCGGCATTCGGAGTATATAAAATAATATATCGAAGCAATATTTTGCGAAGTGCTTGTTGTTGTAAACGACATTCTGCCTACACAAGTACAAGCGATATGCTTAGAAAAACCTTTGAAGTGGTCAAGAATAGGTAATTACAGCTATATTCAAGATTGGATTGGGATCCGGAGCATTTATCACAGATCTCTATATTTCCACATTTTACATTTTAAAAATATTTTTCTTGTCTGACAGATGGTACTCTTTGTAAGACACAAAGGTCATTTACAAGATTTTGTTTCAATCGTCTCGAGCTTTCAGTTTCGCTCAGAACCAGTAGATAGTTTTGTAGTTTCTGTGTTTAACTTTTGCCCAGGATTCCTTTATAATTTATTACACTAAATAGCTTCCAACATGAAGTACTTCCTGGCAGTAAGCCACTGCTAGCTTGCCTTCCTGTGTTGGATAACAACTTGAGACTCTGTGTCTTGGGTCATGGTGTTGACAGACAGTAACAATCAGAATATTTATGGCCATTCGATCTAGCATGTTCATTGGTGATGTTAGGAAAGGATAGGCAGTCTGTTATGATACCATATTTCTTGTGGACTAAGGTAGTACCCGGCAGGTATTTACTTTTTAGTCAAACTGTGTCGAACTGTCGCAGTACATGAACCATGTAGCTCTATTGGATATATATGATTAATGGTTTCATTCAGTCACAGTTGGTGAATTATTTTATCCCTTACAACATTAACTTAGTTTTTATAAGAATTAAAGTGTATTTTTGGTAATTAGATGTCAAGAAGGGAACCAGCGCTTGAGGTTTATATTTTTATGCCTGTACAAGGTTGGGAGACTCAAATGTGTCTATCAAGGCACTCTTATTTGTTCTGAGCAGAATTTATTTGCAAAATATTCTTTCCTAAACACTGCTCATAACAAACTATAAATTTGCTTTGTTTGAAATATTCAGACGCAGGCTTCTTTGTTTGGCTCCACTGTTTTAAAATGTAAATAACGTGCTTTTCCTTCAAAAATGGTAATGAGCAATTTTTAATATCATTCAGTTGCAGAGACATGTATAGTCGCAACAATAAAATGGGAGGGGTATGATTTTCATACTCTTTAAAGTTATATATTTTCTGAAAATACTTAATTTACAATTCAAATATTGAATTTTAAAATTATACCAAGTTTTTGTGAAAGCAATTTGTGTAGTGTTGTTAGATTCCTTTTATTATGAAATTTTAATCTTTTTTTGCATGCAAAATATATTTTTTGTGTATCATTGTTTCAGTATGCATAATCAAGAGTAGTTTTTTAGTTTATGCTTTGTTCTGTAGTTGAATTTGCTTGAGGCACTAGACTTAATTCTTTTCCTGACCACCTGGTACGACTCTATAGAAAGATGTACATTGTATAATTAAATATTCATGGTTGAGGATTTTAGGGTGTTGAAATCAGATACTGGGTTAGAACTTTGCAACAAGTTGTGGTTCGAGTAAATCTCTTCTAAGTTAACTATTTGTACCAAATATTAACTAAGATAGAAATATCCTACCACAGACGCCGTTTTATACTGTATTCATAACTCAGGTAAAATGCTTTGTGGTTTTGATACCTAAAGCAAACAGCTTGTAAATTAATGTTGCCCTGTCTAATATTTCAGATTTTAGTGTAGACACAACTATGCTTTGGAGCTTATTAATAAAATGAACTCCAAGGTGTTTTATACCTAAACTGTTTTTGATTCGCAATAACTAAATATGAAGATATATATATATAATTATATACTCAAAGTTAAAAGGTTTGTAATGAGATCTTGCAGCCCGTGAAATTGAACTGTTTGTTATGAGTTATTTATCCCAGCTACTTTACTCAGGGAATGAAATAATCTTTATCAAAGGTAATATTAAATGGAGACTTTGATAAAGTCATTTATAGTTGAACACTGGGAGCTCTTTTATATATTAATCTATTTTATAGGAACAAAATATAAATCATTTTAGAAAGGTTAATACTAAAATCCAATCATACAAAATAGATTTATGATATTGTTCTAGTTTTTTAAACAATAAGGTTGTTTTCTAAATTTAGATATTTTACAAGCTAGTGTGCCCATTGCAGGTAATATATGCTACTACATAGTGAAAGGTGTATTGGCTTGTCGGACTTGTTTTACAAAAAATGGCTCAGTATTTTAGTGAATTTTTGTCCTTTTCGGGTTTTTTTGCAAAAAGAGAGATTTAATATCTATCTTTAACAAAGATACTTCCAAAATCTTTGTGAATGTCAATAGTGAAAAAAAATCAATAAAAGTAAGAACTATGGTAAATAGTTTCAAGAGTGTTCCTTACCTTTCATCATGTGGTAACTAAATCCTTTTTGTGCTCTTTTATTATATGAAAATGGTATTACATTGCAGGTTTAGGATATTACTTAGAACTTAAATCATTTATAAGTGTAATGTAGACTGATTCTAAGCACTGATTAATCTAGGTGGTCAATCAGGTATTTCTGCTTAACCCGTTTATTTTCAGAGTATTCCTTAAATCAGGTTGGAATCATAACTGATCGACACGTGCAGGTGATTGGGTTCCTGTACAGCTTGTAAATTATTTTCATAGTTTTGGTTCACCAAATGAATATCTGCCAAAATCTTTTTTGTTGACAAGCTTTGCACAGCATACATCTATCAATAAAAGAAACTGAGAAAGCTACTATTATTATTATTATTTTTGTCATTTACAATCACATATTTGCCTATTTCTTTACATCCAAATTAATGTTTTGTGTGGTGCATGACTCTAGTGACTGTTGCATTTGATGTACTTAATTATGTGTATGGATTTGTTATTCTTAGGATTATTAGCCAAAGCTGTTTCATAAAGTCAGTGTTTAGCTCTGCCGAAATGGAAAGAAGCTCTAGATATCTCGCTTTTCGAGTTCCCTTTCTCTTTTATTTTTCAGCTTCTTACAAACATTTTTCAAATTAAATACACTGACTTTCTTTACAATACTTGATTTATTTGTTGTGTTTCACTTGTGCAAATTTTGGCAAGAATCCATATTTGGAAAGTCCTGTATGTTACACTTGGTTTTAGTCACAAATGTTTTAGTTTTCGTGTTGGTTAGACCTAGAAACCGTTTTCAATGCCTGTTTTTGAGTGTCTTTGGGATTCTCAAATATATTTCATGAGTGCCACACCCAGTTTTCGGGAAGAATTTAAATAAATTTATGTATGGACGTGTACAAAGGATGTTTTCCATGAAAATGATTAAGTGAGATTTAAATATTAGAACAGCTTTGATCTTTCCGAGGGCCTTATAATAATAGTGGCAAATATTATTTGATAATACTTATAATATTTTTCATAATTCTGTGAGTTGTACATGTACACGGTTGCATCACTCATATATTTTTGTAATTTTAGCAAACTTATTTTCCCCCTTTTTTTAAGAAATATAGTTATATTTTAATTACTTGAGGTCAATTAAAATATTTTCAAAAGTACAGTTACCTGGCACTGTGGCTTGCTAAAATTTCTTTTTGGATTACTGGTAGTATAAAAGAAGATTCTTAAAACAAGAGTCACCTGATCAAAACCTCTCATATAACAGTTAATTTCATACACAGCTTTATTAATATTTTGTATCTGGAGGACTATAATCTAGTGTCTAGCCAAAGTCCTACTCATACAGTTTAGAACACTGATAAGCTTTTGCTCAGTGAAAGACATCAATGTTAGTTTCAGTTGAAACGTGAATTTGAGATTTGCCATTTATTATAAAGATGTTGCTGTAGTCTGTAGTAGAATACCATGTTTAGTGAGACATCTGATTTGGGAAATGTTTACTGGTACAATATAGTTTGTAATAAGATGTGGATGTGAAATTAAAAATTGTGAGAGATGATAACTGGTCGATATTAGCTGGTTCTACAAAAACGATATTTGCATAAATATCAGACTCTTGGTAACGAGAAATATGGCCTTGTCAACATATATATATATATATATGCAAATTGTGTGCACGCTTTCCATCTGCCATATGTTTCATATATTAGTTTTCAAAACAATTTTTTTTTATTGTTTCTGGTTCCTTTGTCTAGAATATTCTTGCATCTTAGGGGTGTTTACCCAAGTCATATCTCAAGTTGTTATCTATTCAATTTAACAGTCTTCAGTTGGAATCATTTTAATATCCTTGTATTTAGCCTTTTTAAGGTGCAAGCAGCAAAACTATCAACTGTTCATACTGTGATCTATTTTTCATTACTACTGCCATATGTATATATACTAGTTACTGGTGACTTGAGTCTTGCAACATACATGTAAGATTATCATGCGTTACTAGAGAAAATAGCAAAGTATTTTGCCCTGGAGCAAGCTCAGAATTCAAAACAAAATGCTTCTGACATCTATTACTTATTGTGTTTGTATAAATGCAAATTGTGTTCAGTTAATTGGTTATATATCATATGTAGCCAACACCCATGATTCAAATTTGACTTTGCATAGCTTGTTCTTCTGTTCATACTGCCAAGATATTATTGCTGGCAAATGTAGCTTATAATAAATAATAGTAAAATACTTTTCCTGTTTCTGCATGTTGATTAGTATTCATAAAACAAGAAGTCTATAGTCTCTCATAGATCTCGAAGGTGCAGCTATATAGATGTGGCAAAGCTGTGTTTCTTATTGTTTAGATGTTACTTTCAGGTGTCGCATCAGTACTGGACCACAATTTATTTAGTGTTATGATTATGTTTATCCAGACGTCTGACTCTCACTCAAGGAGTTTTAATTTCTATTCAGGGCCACAGCAGGCATGTCGTTTTCAGTTTATGTGAATATATTGGTTGTCAGACAATGTGATGCTTAAATTCTGACCATGAATTAGAACTGGAAAGGAGTCAACGCGCACAACTTACCATTGATAACTAAAATTGGTAGACTTTCATATTTCACAGGTTGCTGCCCACGTCAGAGTTAGTTAGAAGGAATTTAGAAATTTAAAGCTACAATTAAATTCTAAATCAATTATTATAATAATAATTATAATGAAATATTTT